>OMLP01024652.1:2639-16071 GCA_900302685.1 Spondyliosoma cantharus | reverse complement strand
CAACCCTACTCATATTGCCCAACCCGTGTTATAAGTATATGAATACAGTATATTCCACATACAACATGTGAAATAAGAGGATGAACGATGTTGCAATTAGAAGAGCAAAAACAGAATGGAAGGCTCACAGCACATACATTATTGCTATCTTTCGTGTTCTGTCTCCTCTGTCTCGTTAAAGCTCCACAAAATTTAGGTTTACAGTTGTGGAATGTCAGGATGTGCATTTGAACGGTGAGATGAAAACAGAGATGAAAAGTGTAGGTGTGATGTGAAGACGATGAGCCCTCTTGTGATGGGAGCTGACACACACTGAGCATATAGTATGTCAACACAGCGACATGATGACTGACACTGATCTAATGACACTGAGATACTACTGCAAACAAGGTGAGCTTCCTCCTAGTCCACTCCGCCTGCACGTGTGTGTTTGTTTTTGTGCGTTTCTTACTTTGCAGCCCTCGCAGCACACTCCATGGGCACACTGCGCCTCCTCCTTCAATGTGCAATTATTGGCATTGCAGCAGTCATTGGTGCACTCCTGTAAATGGTCAAACAAATGCACATACTTATCACTTATAAACCTTTTATAAGAACAGCGTTTGGGCTGTAGATGTAAGACATACATATATGTGAATATATATAAATATACAAATATATATATTATGTAATACATACAGCAGCATTTCCAAGATGACTGACAATTGACAAATATGACTCAAATTAAAAAAATTCAACAGATGTTAGCACTGAAGAAGAATAAAACTTAAATCCAGAGAAGTAACTTTCCTGCTGCTCTTGTGTCACACCGCACACAAAAAAACAACATCTCCCATTGCCATGGTGCCCTCCGCCAAGTGACGGTAACCCTCAAAACAAAAGCAGGAGTTGACTCAAGCCAGAGAAAAAAGGCAATTATACGAGCGGGAAGGAATGGGAACGGTTTAATGGTGAACACAACAACAGCAACAAGCACTGACTTGTTTGTAGTGAGATTTTCATTCGAACAACAACAACACCTAGCCACTTGTATTTGAATTCTAAAACTTAAATGTCCCTCTGTGACTTTCCAGACAGCCACCTTCTGTTCATCTAGTCTTACTAGCTTTTCAAAATAAAACCTTTCCCTTGTGGAAGATTTAGTTTCGAAAGGATTCTGACATCCCTTCTTACAAAACAAGGAAAAGAGGATTGCGTTTAGTTTACATTTTTTCTCCAATGGGGGAAATCACAAGGTGAGAGTATAAAGCAGCATTTGGCACTGTAGCTTGTCTCATTTGCTATGCTAAAAACAGGTGGCTTGTCAGCAGCCTGACTTTGACTGTCTGAGTGGGAGTCATAGCAAACAGCCCCGTCAGCTGCGCTGCTGCTGTCAGCTGCCAGTTTGCTTCCTCTGTTTTCAATTTGCTCGAATGCTTGAACCAAAGAAGGTTTATTTAACCTCTGGGTTTATTGAGCGCAAACACTTCATCCCCATTTGAGGAAACTTTCGGCAATCTTTCAGCTGTGTTGCACAAATGCAACGCAGAGTGCATTAATGACAAGGTTGCAATGACGTCACACAATGCAAGGTAAAACCTGAAGCCAAAGACTGCTTTTTTCACAAGCAGCATCTAAAATAAAAGGTCTTTGTTCTAGCATTTAAAGAGCTTTCAACCACATTGCAGAGTGTGCAAACTCTGGAAAAAGGTTCGAAGTGGACCTACTGTCCAACTACTATATTCAAAATGACCTCTATTTTCAACAGAACAACAACATGGTATTCCTTTCAAGCTAAGGTTGCTAAGTTATTCTAGAAGCATTTTTATATCGCAATTTTTTGCAGAATATCTCTTAACATCTTGAAGGCAATCAATAAATCAAAAATTCTGAAAACAAAAAAGATGGCTTTGGCTCAATGTAGATGTATTTCTAAAACTATTAGAGAATTAGTCGCGCAAGAATGACAGAGAAAGTGCAGCCAAACTGGCTTGATGGTGGTGAGTACTAACGATAGCCATCCTCAAATTTAACATTTATAACGATAACGTTAGGAGTTTTCTTACATGTAACTGAGGCATGAGGATAGAATTGTTACCAATGTGCCGGGCTCACAGCTCACAGCCGCTGGGCCAAAGAACAGAGCTGCTGTGACGGCAAACAGACTTGCGCAGTGGTTAACTCGGTTAACACAAAGCACACACGCACAGCAGATAACAGTCACAGCACTAAAAGGGAAAAGGGAAACGGCTATTTTGGCTCTGCCCACAGTACAAAATCCACCGACCGACACCTCCAATGCTCATTGTTGGCAATATAATAAATGTGTTGAGTCTTCTTTGTTAGATCCCTATAAAAACAAAAAGTAAAAGTATAAATGTGAAGTCCTGAAAAACTAGTAACTAAAATCACAATATATTCCCCTGAAATGTAATGGACAAGACGTAAGAAGTGGCATGAAATGGAAACACACAAATTCCTCAGTACAGTGTGAAAATTAGTAGACAAAAACTTGAAATTGACTTGATATACTGTAGTTAAACATCACAGCAAACATGAGGTCTATTTTTGCTGTTAAAGTTCTGTTGCACTGTGTGGTGTCACATCAAAAATCCCTGCAGATTGTTTAGAAGTGTTGGAACAAGTATGGCAAGAAATAGGCAGATATGTGCCAAAACATTTATTCTAATATATCCGTAGATTCATCATGTTATGAAGCGACGGGGTTGACGGGTTTGGGGTTCAATGAACAAATGTGCTCACGTCAGGTTCTCCACAGTCACACTCTTCTCCGTCCTCCACAAAGCCGTTGCCACACTTCTTGCCCCCCACCAGGTCCTTCATGTTGGGCATGTTGTAGAGACACATGCCCCCTCCCTTCTGGAAATAGCTGTCCAGGTCTCGTTTGCTGCATCGGCTGAAAACACGTGGGAATGGATGCCTGAAAAGGGACATTTTCATTAAATTTTAGAGGAGTAGAGTTTGCAAAAAAATAGATTCCATTAATTATTCTTTTACTGCCTTGCTTTGCTGAGATGTAACAGTCATTCTTTTGTTTCTGTGTGGTGCTTTGTGGGATTGTGGGACAGCATACGTAGGCTTTCACAACAAGGAAATGTTTTCTTTTATTATGTTTTTGGTCATGCTCTTGAAGTTGGTGAAAAAGACAACAAAACAACCTCAATGAAAACTGGTGATAAAAAATCCATTATAGTCATAATAAAGTGGTACAAAAGTTTGGGTTTTACATCTGAGAACTTCTTAAGGCAGCCACATTAATATGTAATAGTTGTTTTTGCCTTCAGCTGATGAAAGTGTTTTTCATATCCCCAGCTGTTAGCGACAACAGCTGAGTGTGAGCAGGTTGTGCTGAAGCCTGATGTGTGCCTGAGGCTCACCCGGTGGCAGCAGCCATCACACAGCCTCCCTGCTCAGCGGTGGCCTCCACACAGCAGCCGTCGTGGTCGTGGCTCATACCAAAGTTGTGGCCGATCTCGTGGGCCATGGTGGCCGCAGCGCCGATTGACAGCTCTGAATGGTCCTGTTGGCAAATTGTAGGGAAGACTCATTTATATTACACCAAAAACCCTGACAACATGCAGGTTGATAGACATGACTGTATAAATTCAGATAGGATTCTAAGTACAGCAGAAGCTTGCTTTCATTTGTGCCAGGAAATATATAAACTGTTGACTTAAAGACCATGATGACAGGACACAAGACTGTAAGATGCCTATTAATTTCAGTTTATATTGTGCTTCAGTGGTGCATTAAATATCCTAAAACAAATTGCAGTTATTAATGTAATTACCACATAATTGGCCTTAAGGGACACTTTTGTTATGGTATGACATCATACTGTTTCTCAACTTTCTTGATAAGAGGTAGGACAAAATATCGATACAGCAGTATATCGTTGCGCTTCCTCTTGCGATATGACTTTCAAAACAGTGGTGCCAAATATCGATATTTTCCTGAAAACATAAAGACCCTCTGAACAGGTTCCACTGACATTTAAAAAAAACACTACTTCATACAACTTTGTTCCTTCAGAGAAACGTTTTATAGAAATTGTCATTCTATGGCTATTTGCGATTGGAACGATGACACACATGGACATGGACAGTTGCAGTCAGTGTGTGTGAAGAGGCACTAAGCTAAGAGTCTAAGGTACAATGCTTATCATATTGACTTTATTGTGTTGGCATGCTAACACAATGCAAAGTACAGCTAGGGCTGATTGGAATTTTTTTAGTTATTTTTGTCTATCCGGCCATGACCCAAGCAATTGGATACACTGAAAACATTCTGATGATGGAGCTAGATGAAAAGATAAGGGGATCCCCAAAGTCATTGAGGATAGATCCACTGGGGACCATACATTTCACATCAACCCATTTAGTATTTATCAAATATATTTAGTTCTCAACCAAAAAGGTGGAGCAAACTACTGACCTACTCTCCCAAAAAGCTTTCAGTGGTACACACTGCAGCAAAAGAAAATTAGTCCATAAAAGTAAGGTACATAATCAGTGAATGATGTGTAGTCTCAAGTAAGAAACAGCTGTGATGTCCTTGTTCCAAAGGTAAAAAAGTCACAGTCAAAGAAGTAGAACTGCATGAAGACACACTGGTGACAGTATTCAGATGAATTTAGCTCCTCTTTGATCTGCTGAAAGCTGTCATTCACTCTCAGATCTGCCTCTGAATTATGCATACTGTATAAAAAAGGGATGTGTTAACTGTCTGGAAATGCTGAAATCCTTCACAAATGCTATTTGACGCTCTGAGGGCCAAACCACAGGGGTAAAGTGTGTGCTGGTTCTGTAGTGGTGAGCTCTGTCGAGCGATGGGACATTTGGATTCTACAGGTTACCTCTGCCCACAGGAGAGCTAACAGCCTAATAGACTCTAATCAAGCTTTGAAAAGCTATTTATCTCTCTAGCTGCGTCTATTCAGTCCACTGCTGCACACACATATGAAGCTATACCGTCATACAAGCTGAACAAGACTGAACAGTGGGTATATTAGAGCTGCAGGCAACCGGGAAAGATTTGAAAGAGAGCAGCAGAGAGGAGTGACCTATCCTTCAAACATTCTAGATTTGCTTCATATAGTCCCTTCATTTTTTTTCAAATAAAAGTACGATGCTTTTCCTGACTGTGGTACCATAAAAATGAGTAAAGCAGTTTGAGTCAGTTCAATTTTTCAGATAAAAAGATAAGACCTTTAAACTCTGGTGGATCAAAACTAAACTGTTTGAGATGCCTGTAAATAAGTTTGACAATAAAAACAAATAACAACACCAATAAAAGAGAGTCAGGACATCTTATTTTAGGACAATTGAATATTTTCTTCTTATCCAAAACAAAGCCCTTCTCGGGCACCACCTGCATTAGATTGCATTAGATACAGACTTGATATAACTCATAGGTAACGAATGGTACGTGGTATTGATTTGTGTTGTTTCATCTATTTGTCAGCAAGAGCTGACAAGAAAGTCTGAAAGGCGCACTGCACAGCTGTCACACAAGATTCAGGCTCATATTAAAACAACCCAGCATACTTTGAATCGGTTCGTATTTATGATTTTTGTTTTGGAAGTTCTAACACATCCCCTGTTAATGCTTATGAAGCAGGGAGCAATCATTTTGTTTTGGGGATTAACTTTTCTCGGCAGAATCTTCATTGCTGTCGGATTCATTAAAAGCTCAAACTGAAGAGCCTTTTTCTGCCCAATATAACTGTATAACCGTTTGCTATAAATGGTCAAATGTGTCTCTGACTGAACAGAAGCATAAGCAGACTTGCATTATAAACATAAAAAATGTAGGTGTACAGCAGCACGGACATTATAATCTGACAGTATCACTGCTAATCTGCTGATTATGCTCATACCAACATGGTTTGCTGCTGCAGCTCCCTCCACTCCCCCTCCTCTCCACAATGTTCCTGTGGGCGTTTATTAGCGGGGGATTTGCTCACTCAGTCTTTTCAGACAAATCTAACTGGATAACTGCTTGATATACACGGGCAATTCCTTCATGTGAGTCTTTCATAATATCTGTTTATTATTGGATTTTGGACAAAACATGACATCACCCTGGCCTTTGGGCATTGTGATAGGCTTTTTTCCCTGATATTTCATGAAGCAAACAAGTAATTGGCTAATCGAAAAAAATGTAGATTAATAGTTATTATAAAAAATAAGTTGTAGCCCTACAGCTTTTACATACTATGACCTCTAGAGTAGTGTAGCCTCAAGTAGCTCCCGTGCCTGCAGATGCTTGAGCTCAAAAGTCTTTCATGTTGTTGATATTTGGTTACCGCTGTGTGAAATTATGAAGGAATAATATTGCATTGACCTCCACTGAATTGGGGTGAAGGAAAAACCTTAGAGAATGAAAGTTTCATGTAAGTATTCAAGTTGCATCCACTGATTTTCTATGGCTATTTTGGGGTGTCAGAGTGAGTTACAAACACAGCACCTGATTTATCATCACTTTATAAAGTAATTTTAGCTTACAAATCAGCAAACAGCTGCATGTCTACACATCCAGCAGACACACAATAAGAGATGTTCTGGTACCATTTTATTCCCATACGGATCCAGGTATCTTGCGTATAAGCTGATACCGAGTACCAATCCGATAACAGTGAATTAAAAACATAGATATGTATTATTATTGTTGTATTATTGTGCTGAGCCAGTATTGACGTTATGTTAAGGATGTGCTTGAAGTTACAGAAGTCACTTGTGGTTTATGGGTATTAGCCACTGGAGTACAGAACACTGTTGGGAAGAAGCAGGGCCTCCTTTCTAATAAAGGTTAGGGTTACATTGGTGTACTCACCGATACCAGCATTTCCAGCCATATGCCAGACATTTCCAACACTGATATAGGTATGGTAACAACCCTCCATACAATTAATTCGTTGTGTTTCAGTCTGATATTTACACTCCTTTTAGCTCCATTTTTGTCTCCACCAACTCCTTAGATAAATATCTGTCTCTTTAGCTGCTAAATGCTCCACTGTGTTCAACAGCTAACGTGTCTCTCTTCTGTTTGGTGCTGAACAGGAAGTGTATAGGGGGTTTATCAGCGCTTTTACACAGAAAACAGCTGACTGCTGCTTAAAAAACATCATAATGGGAGCAAATAGAGTGAACCAAAGCAGTTAAGTGACTGCCTGTGAAACCAAAACAATGAGCTGGAAGAGGCTAGAACTGCAGAGGTGGTGATTATTCTCAGTAGTTTCGACACCTTATACACAGTGAGTGGAGGACAAGAAGAGAAATGTATTCCCACGTACCACATTGATGCCTCCAGAGTTTTCCAGGCTGCACATTCCCTCCAGTGGCGCCATCCCAATAGTTGTCCCCTTGAAAATCACACCGCTATCAGAGCCACACACACACACACACACACACACACACACACACACACACACACACACACACACACACACACACACACACACACACACACACACACACAAAAAATCAGTTAACCTTAACCTCCTCCATGCTCACTTACAGGCTCCACAGTGGATGCACATTGATTGCAGATACAGCAGAGTGGCAGACACGACAAGCCTGTCAGATGTGGTCGAGGGCATGTGAGGAGCCTCAATCCACCATGTGGTCTCCTGACAGTTGTCACTTCACATCCAAAAACAATATCAAGCCCTGTCTGATGAATCCAAACAAAATAGGCCCTTCGGTATCAACACAACTAATTATGGAGCAAGAGGGGCCAACAATTACTGCTAATGGATGAATGTGTGGGTGTGTATGTGTGTCGTAGTGTGTGTACAATGGCAGTCAAGCTGTGACACTGCTACTGCCGGCATGCTGAGGTGTTCAGCCCAATTACAGCCGACTGAAGCCAGATCTTTTGCTTAATAAAATCTCTGTTTAGCTAATCATTTGTCAGTTTAAAGACTAACGAAATATGAAATGATCTGACCCAAAGCTGAGAGAGCGTCTGCCGTTAGGGCTCATCAGGGCATGGGAGGTGTGTGTGGGAGGATGTGGAGTTAATCAGCTTTGTTTTATTCAGTGAGGTACAATGATGATTATGAACCGGTGTACAGTATTAGCATCTGGAGGGCAGAGAGTCTGCAGGTTCCCACTGCAACCAAAAACTAAAGCGTCTCATGTTTCTGATTAGTTGAA
Source organism: Spondyliosoma cantharus (assembly GCA_900302685.1). Taxonomy (NCBI): domain Eukaryota; kingdom Metazoa; phylum Chordata; class Actinopteri; order Spariformes; family Sparidae; genus Spondyliosoma; species Spondyliosoma cantharus. The sequence continues at coordinate 7,912 of OMLP01024652.1, read as the reverse complement.
TTATTAGAATGACAGATCAATGTAACAAATGGATGGATTATCCTGTCAATGCAAGCAGCTAGCACTGTTGCAAGCCAGCAGTGGAGAAAGAGAAAAAAGTAAAAACTAAAGATGTTTTGTCTCATATGAGATTCCTGCTGCAGCTTCAGCCATTATTCGTTATGAATAAAGTCATGAGGGGACATAACAGACCCGGAATCAGCAGACCATCTGCATCTTACTGAAATTTCCATGATTGCATAAAATAATAAATAAACAAGAACAGCACTCAGTATAGAACAGTCCCCTTCAATCAAACCCAATCTAGTATTAAATAAAATATTGAAATCCATGATATCCAGATTTTTACATTTGGATCCACAACAAACTGTACTCAATTACAGATACCCTGATTTTCTTTCATCAAGATCTAAGCAGTATTCCCTGAGAAATTAACAGAAATGAGGAAAAACATGTGTTAACATGTTAAATAAAGTGAGAAAAGGTCTCCTGGAGCCTAAACCCATCCTCCATCCAAGTTTTGGGGAAAATCCAGTCAGTAGTTTTTATGTAATCCTGCTGACACATCAACCAAAAGATGTTCAGTGGATGTATCCAGATGTAACAGTTAAAGTAATGATTCTTCTCTAAAACACTACTCCAGAATGAAGGAAAGAAGCAACACATTTTCTTCTTTAAATGTATGTATGAGTGGCTATGTTAGATTAATAACTGTAATATGCCGTTGTCAAACAAAGTAAACTTTGCTTTAGCTCCGACAGTAAAAATGCATAACCTACAAAGAGAATTTCATCTTTTCTATCAAGTTGTGATTAATTGAATGATCTTGAGTTAATATCATTGTGTTTTATGCACAAGCTCCAAGGGTTGATTGCTTTATGTGGCTGTGGATTAAAAAAAGGAGGATTAACTCACACTGAAATAAAATTTAGTTTAGTCTTGTGTTTTTTGTTTATTTATTTATTTACTTACTTTTACTGTTTTTAAATCTAGGCTGCTGCTGTGTCTTTTATTTATTTTCAAACAACGCTACATTTTCAAGTACCTTATACTGTAAGCATAAGTAGCCCACTGGAACATTGCCACATCATGTGAAAACATAAATTAATGCTCACATAGGCCTATTGATAATCTTGACAGGCTAATTTAGATATTTTGGGCTGTGTTATCTTCTTTATAAGACACAAATGTGTTTTCCAGACAGACAGACAGAATTTTTGGGTCGAGAGACGGGGGCAAAAAATGTCTCTTTTGATAGTAAAGGTGGCTGACCCCTAACTTACAGATACACAACTACAATTAATAGATTTGGTTGCTCAGTCATATAAGTTATATTGAGAAAGCTAAAGTTATCAATATTAATGTAATTATTTTGTGGGGAATCTGACCCAGTGGCAGGCATGAAGAATTGCATCACATCCAGTTAAAAACACTTTGCCGTACAACTGAGTACGTATAACACAGTAAATGCAACTTGTTACGACCGAATGCCGATGTTGGTGGAAAAAGTGTCTTATCAAACATGTCAAGAAAGTGAAAACAGACAAGTTTACAGATGAACAGATGGACGCTATGCTTAATGTCGCATGAACAATTAAGACACGCAGATGTTAATTTTTTCTGAAGATTTTATCATCTGTGTTCTGCCGTCATGTTTGGACCTTCTTGGAGTGACACTTGCGGTTTGAACTTTTAGCTTTTTCTGTCTTTGTTACGTTGACCTTTACCATACATGAATGTCTTTTCAAACACCAGACCGACTTACATAGTTACCCTGCGGTCCATGTGTTATTTGATCACCGAGTCTAACACTGTGTCTCCACTGGCCACATGGTCAAGTCCGAAGAATAATGTATGATTGAGTTTACAGTCACAGATAAGAATGTAAAACGTAAGCAGTTAAGCGGCTGGTGTAAGCAGATGCAGCAACAGCTGCAGTCCCTTGTCAGTGTCAGTGGTGGATCTGTTCAGCCACAGAGCTGCTGTGCACTCAGACTGCATTGTATTCTAGAGCAACTTGTAGATTTGATTTCTTGGTGAATTTATATTTAACAATTGAAATTCCTATTTGAAAAGCAAATATATGATTGTATAGTTATATGTGCCATAATTGCAAAAAAAACAACAAACAACACACTTTGCAGTAGCAGTTGGTTGTGGTGTGGGCAGCTGTCAAAAAGTTACTCTGGCTTCCATTCTTCACAAGTTCTAGTAGATTTCACACTGTTGTCACATTTTTTGTGAATTCTGTTTATGCAGACTGAAAAATAGTCCACAGTTTGGCAAAAAAAACTTCCTGGGTGAGCTTTGTGCAAGTGAGAAGACAGGACTTCACTGCTGCATCTAGAATGACAAATACAGCTGTTTGCAGCAAACTCGTCGTCTCCCATTTCTCTGTCTGTCTCTTAGTTGATCTCTGATTCTGATACTCTGATTTTCTCCTCTGTAGTAGAACACTGTCAACAAAGCCTGGCAAGCTGATCGTAACACATTAGTTTCTGTTGTAAGTCTCACTATTTTATTCAGTATTATTTTTGGTCCTGACTGATGTGAGAGCAAACTTTACACAAAGTTAAGTGAAATGACAGCGTTACGCATCGATTGATGTTATTTCTCTGTGGGCTGTCATAAGCGTAAAAACATATATCTATTTTTGTTGCTTGATTTAGCTTGACTGTTCTTCACCTGTGTGAATCCGATTTCTTTGTGTTCAGGTGGACGCAAAAACTAGTCCAGAGTTCTGTAGTCTGAAATCACAGTGACACAAATACAAATCTGTTTGAAAATCACATAAACTGGAATAAATCATTTGTGCATGGAATGCAGCAACACTGCAACAACTGGCAGTAAAGAAGAAGCTACAGTAAAGGTATGGATTAAGTTAAATGATGCAGCTTTCCAAATGTTTTTGGAGGAAGGACATGCATCGATCATGTTTCCTAAAATTGCAAATGTGCCTTAACTGTTTTTTCAACAACGTTACGGCAGCAGAAACAAGCTATGACCACAGCAAACACATCGTCCCTCATAAGGTGACACGGTAAACTTTCTGGCAAACAGTTGCTTGCTTAGACATCCCTCACATTAACATGAATTACTGTCTGCGTCCTCCTGATGAATGTAAATACAATATTTATTCCTTTTTAGCTCTGCTTTGGTCTCTACATACTCCTACGTAACATATCTGGCTGTTCAGCTTCTTAATGTTGCATTGTTGCTGTGGTTCCACTGCATGGTGCAGCTCAGCTCAATTTGACACGCATGGAGCCATTATTTTTGGTTTACACACTGTCAAAAGTTGATAGTACATGAAACAATTTTGACTGGACCGCAACTTCTGGGGCCACAACTACAAACGCATGTGTCCGTGACTGAGTGAGTGACTAAGTTACGAGACTGGTCACGGCAGTCCAAAAGCATTTGCTCAATTGCATTTGGCATTCCAATTAATTAGTGGTAAGGGTTAGTCTGTCAATGAATGGTGTTTCATTTTCTTCCGGGTTTTGGACACAGACACTCAGCTGTTGGTAAACGTACATAGGGCACAGCGCTATATACTTTATTTTCTGTTTTGGTGTTTGGGCTTTGTGCAAGCGAGGGTTACCTACATCTAGGGTTGTGCTGAATAAATCTGAAAATAGTGCAGTATATATTAAACAACCTTGTTCTTGTTCTTTGTCTGTATATCTGCTTTTCTTCATTCACTATGTATGTGTTTGCTGTCCATTCCTGTACACCACTCTTATCTTATCTATCCCACCCCCATTCCATCCTCTCTGGCTACGACTCCATCTTCTCTCCATCTCTCAAAACCCTTCTACACATACTGTCCCTATCTGCCACAACCTGCACTCCCTGTTTGTCTTACCTCACTTGTCCTTTCAGTTCCCCTGATTTGTCCTCCTCTCTGGACTCTCAGTCCTCTTACCTCTGGGGAGGCTCTCCTGACCCTTCCAACTTCAATGTTTACAGGCTCAGAACCAACCTGACAGCTGAAAGGAAATGGTGGATATCCAAGCGCTCTGGGGACGCTCAACTTGTTCCTGGCTGGTCTTCAACTCCTAAGTTCTCCCTCAGTACTCCACTCCTCCGCACCTTCCACTGGTTATCGCCTGCTGCTCGAATCTGATTCACAAAACTGGTAGTTGTGGCTGTGGCTCAGCCGCTAGCGCAATCATCTCTTGGTATGGAAATGCATATGATTGCTTATTGCTCCTCATTAGCAGGTGGTGCCTTGCATGGTAGCCTGGACGGCTAATGCTGACTTGTGTTGTAAAGCGCTTTGAGTGGTTGCTAAGACCAGAAATGCACAAGATAAGTATGCTATCGTGCTGCAAATGGCTACGTCCAGGACATGGTCAAACCATACATCCCAGCACATATGCTCTGCTTCTGCCAATCAACTTGCTACTCCCTCCCTACATGGCCTTTGACCTCTAACTGACTGTTTGCTGTCCTGACTCCAAAATAGTGCAACAATATCCACATTGACATCAGGACAGCAGACAATCTGCAAATCTGTCTTCAACATTTCATAAAACCTAATATGTTCAAACTCCACCCATTTGGCCCATAGAAAAACTCTTTCTATATCTATTATTGTTCCATACGACGGAGTATTAGGGCCATACTAACAGGAAAAAAATAAAATAAATTACGATGTATATTACGTTGTAATATTACAAGAATAAAGTCAGAATATTACCAGAATAAAGTTGTAATAATACGAGAATTATGTAATAATAATACAAGAAAAAAAAGTTGTTTTAATAAGAAAAAGCTTCGATAGAGTTATCAAGATCTGACGTGACCAGCTCAACCAAACAGCAGCCTCAGCCTGACCCCAGCAGTCGCTGTTTGTCTCAGTCGTACCGTACAGTCAACAAGTAAGCTAACATATTGATCATTTCGTCATTAAACATTTTATAAACACAGTTTTGCTGGCTGAGCCAACAGCAATATCGTACTCTCGTAATATTATGACTTTATTCTTGCAATATTATGACTTTATTCTCGCAATATTATGACTTTATTCTCGTAATGTTATGACTTTATTCTCGTAATATTTTGACTTTATTCTTGTAATGTTACGACTTTATTCTCGTAGACCTAATATTATGACTTTATTCTCGTAATATTATGACTTTATTCTCATAATTTCCCCCCAAAAAAAAAAAAATGTTTCTCTTAGTCTGGCCCTATTACTCCGTCGTAGTTCCAAAATTGAGCACTTCAAGCAGTTCAGGATATTTGATGAAGTAGTGAGAGGTATT
>OMLP01024651.1:12438-30642 GCA_900302685.1 Spondyliosoma cantharus | reverse complement strand
ACTGACAGTGAGATCTGTGTGTGTGTGTGTGTGTGTGTGTGTGTGTGTGTGTGTGTGTGTGTGTGTGTGTGTGTGTGCAAGAGATGCAGTAAGATGCATTTCCACTTATATATGGACATGGTTGGCCACCCTCGGAATGACAGAGGCTTGTTATCGCACGCACACACATACTACACACATACACACAGCAGACACACATGCGGAATATTAATGGACTTCAAAATATGCCCACATATTGTTCCTGGGTATAAATACCCGTCCAGACACTAATGTGAATGTAGTATTTGTTTATGATAGCTGCAAAGAGTGATGTATTGATCACTGTTTGACTCCTGCTTGTCACCACGGCATCGATCAGGACGTATCGTGCACAGCTGCACTGACCGATCCATACGATACGCGCTCTATTATAGAAATCTCGTAAAGTGAAATACTGAGACCAATTAAATGGATTTGCGCGCACATCTGTCAGTCCAGTTTTGTGTGTGTGTGTGTGAGAGAGAGAGTCAGTCCAAACTACAAACTCCACTTCCTCACCAAGGATTAGGCAGCTTTAACTCAACACACGTGATGCGCATGTTAGCTATATTAAAACCAGCCCACCATATTAGAGGTTTCAGCCGGTGACTCTCATATCCCCTCTCTCTCCTTGACATTTCTTTACAAATACCAGCCTCTATTCACTCTGTTATTGCCTTCTCCCATTCAGCAATTCTCTGATTAAACAAGCTCCTGAAAAGCCCAGGCACCGCTATCTGCCATTTGGCTTTTTATTAGAAAACCCAGCCCTCTTTAATTAAATTGGCTGAATTACAGAAATATCAGGGATATTTCACCAATATATCGGATAAGAGAACACAATGGGTGTTAAAAAAAAAAGAAAAAAAGGAAGGCTGGGCTTTATGAGATGTTTTGGATGTGGTGGTGAAAGTAAGATAAACACAATCTTGATGGAGTGGTGATGTTTGGTGTTTTTTTAGTTTTTTTTTAAGGAAGCCGAGGTTTGTTGGAACTGAATGAGTCTCATCACCGAGCGTGCGTTACAGATGAGACTCTCACTGTCTGTAATTAAAACATTTTCTTTTTAAAAGGATTTCTTATGAACTTGGTTTTTTTTTCTGCTCCCTCCCTCTTCTCCGACTCTGTTTCAACCCTGCTCCTCCAGTGCAGTGCTTTTATTTTCCCGCTTTATTACTGTGAAAGATCTGGGATGGAGGTTGCCGCGGTTTGGGAGACAGCTGTTAGAAGGTGGCTGCTTACGCCTCACGATGTGCCTCTATTGATTTCCAGTCCTTGACAGTTACTGAGTCCAGTTGACTGTAGCGGGTTGCAGAACATGTGCATAAAGCAAAGGAGTGTGGGTTCGAGGTGAGGCGTGCTGCCGCTGCTGTAACGTTCACTCTGCGTACAGCAATTGTCTTGCTTTTTTCCAACTCCAGGAGTTTTCTGCCAGAGCTTTAACCTCTCAGACATCCTTTTTACATGAGCTGAAGACAAGTTTGTCAGTCAGCCATGGAGCCTAATGTATAGGTTTGAGCAGCTCTGCGGCGTCTCCTTTGTTCGGCTCCTGAAGCGGCTGTTTGTCGGCTGTTCGTTCTCATCCAGCTGAAGAGGTGTCGGCAAATGAGAGGTGGTGTCAGTCTTTGACAAACTGCTGCCCTTTGTAAAGACTTAATGGGGATCAATTCAAGTAAAGTTAGACACTTGTAGAATTCACATGCAGTCAGTGAAATACACACACACACACACACACACACACAGACACATACGCACATTCCCACACATGTACCTACTTCTCTCAGAGTCTTTTGTCCCACACTTTCCTCTCTCTCCCCCTCGCTGTTCCCCTCCCCACTTTTCTTCTCTCCTCATGCAGCCAACTTGGCATTGCATATGTGAGAAGTCGACAGTGAGCCTAATTGGAGTGTGTGGCTCCATCAATGACAGTCGCCATTCTGCTTCTGTACGCGGCACACACTCGCATGGAGCTCTCTAGCTAATTGAATAGTCTTTTATTAAACTGTGTTAATGTGAACTGGAACTGGCTGCTGCTGAATTGAATTAGACCCCCCACCACAGTCACCAGCCATACATAAACACATGCAGCTGAGGGGAAGCAGTTGGATAGATGGATCTGCAGCGCCGAGAGCGAGGAAGAGGAGAAAAACAGGAGGAGGGTGAGAGGTGAGTGTTTTGTGAAATTCATTGTGATGTTTGTGATTAAGAAGATTTGTTTAAAAGTTTTATGGGCCGCAGTGTCCCAATGAAATTATGGTTAAGTGGAAAATGTAACGGATTACTCATTACATATTCATTTAAAAAGTAATTGCATCACTTAAGTAATTGCTCATCAGCAGAAATAGACGGTTACATTATTCATAACATTACATCAGCAGCTAGCATAACCAAGGCACCACACAGCACGGCAGAGCTCCAGTAAAGCTGAAGGGTTCCACAATGGGCAAAAAATGCCAAGTGCAATGTCCAAATCTCAGGAGCTGCACTTTTTCTGATGAGGAACATTTTTGTTGTAACACAGCATAACAAGCTAAAATCACTGCATCATTAATATATTTTTTCAGTGAAAATGAAATACAAAAATGATCAGTCCCAGTAAAATTCACAATCAATATCTGTCAATATCTTATTTATTTTTTCTTCACATTATTTAGCCCTAGTTCACAAAAATTAGCTAAAAACAAAACAAACAAAACCAAGTTGAAATTTGAATTCAGCCAACCGGCAGCTGGTTGGATGGCTATGGAGAACATGTCATTAAGGAAATTACCCAAATACCACATCTGTTTTGGTGGCAGTTGGCTTCCTCTGAACACCTCCTGGATAAGTCTGCCTGCTGAAGTCACAGAGAAAAAACTAATTAAACTATTAAAACTACTTAATGGAAATTATCAGCATGGATACGTAGATATACCAATAAGTTAGTTTTTTGTGTTGTGGTTGGAGCAACACCTGTAAACCGGAATTATGTAACTTTTTCCCCTTAAAATAAACTGCTGCAAAATCATGTTGTTGGTACAGTGTCTTGTAACAGGGTGAATGGTGTCTCCCTATCACTTGTTTCTGCACTATGTAACTTCAGTGAGAGGGTAGGATCACAGCATAACGTACATGTTTACTTCAACATACAAGTTTTCACCACTGTTATGACTTGATGAGTTTTGTTTGCAGTTAGCACCTACATTAAGTCAGACAAATTGTTGCAGACCTGTGATTTGTACTTACGACAGTGGTGCAGCACTCAGAAACAGTTGGGATCGCCAAATCAAACATTACATTGCTTTTAGTTGTATACCAAGTGTCTTAGACCTTTATTTTGAAGACTTTATCAGTACTTGAATAATGTAGGTCAGACTTTTTGCCTTCAATGTAATTCTGATACACTTATTATCACATATGGAATGAATGTCTTTTCCAACATCAACCAGATTCCACTCTTTTAATCCTGTGCTGGTTAATGTTTGGCCACGCCCTACAATTGATGTCACCTTGGTTATTGTGTCATCTACACCTTAAAGTAAATGTTATATTCACATTAAAGAAAACTGATGTTTCACTGCTTTGAGCTGTCTAAGTGGAAGCCTGATGGGGTGCGACTAGGAAGTCAGAAACAGATGATTGAAAAATAATGTTGAAAGTTTGCAATAGGTGTTTCTGATTATGAAGCACAAAGCACTCTGACTGTGACCTGGAGGAACAAAGATGTAAGACAAACCCTGATATTGCACAAAGTGTTACCCCCCCCACCCCCTTTCTCATAATGCAATGCCTTGTAGCTGCATGGCTTCCTGGTTTATTGTTGCTCCTTCTCTTTCACCTTGAGGGACAGATACTAACACCTCGGCTGCAAATATCTCAAAATGACATCATGTGATTTATGTCGGGCCGGTTATCTAACAACAACAAACATCTGAAACCACAAATACTGTCTCCATTTGAGCCCCAGGGACGGACAGCTCAAAGGGTGTTCAGACTTTAGAGAGTGTAGCGATAACCAGAGGAAGCCCTGAAGCAGCAGGGGACCTGACCCGAGTGTCTGGAGCGAAACTCGGCCTGTCACGGCACGTGACTGCGGGTGGAGCAGTTCAGGAACCCTACACTGTCATGGCTGACACTGGAGGAGGGAGAGGAGCCTGTGAAGAAAAAGCAGAAGGCCAAACAAAACCAATATGCCAGTGAAGTCAGAGAGTACGGAGGGAGAACAAGAGAAACAGGTCAAGGTTGTAAAAGGACAAAACATTTCATTTGGGTGCAGGAGGGAGAGAGAGAGAGGGTGGAGTGAGGAAGGGCTGAGAAAAGAGTAGGAGTCAGAGAGACGGTCCACAGAGGCCTGTAGAGGCAGCTTGAAGAAGATAGCTCCCTCCTCTCTGCGTTATTATATTACACCGGTGGATAAAAAGAATCCGACATCCTCTAAAGTCATTACAGCCCAGTAAGACTGGCTCAGAGGGCAACGCAGCTCCTTAACCCCTCTCAGCACATGCCTCGATGTGTGTGCGTCTCTCAGGGTGAGTGAATGAGAGAAAGGGGTGCGCACGTGTGTGTGTGTGTGTGTGTGTGTGTGTGTCTGCGTGTCTGTGTGTCTGTATGCATGCACACACTTTTAGCAAAACCAAAATGGCACATCATTTAATCCTTCCCCAGTAACTTGGATAAGCCACCAGTCTTATCTCTCCTTCTCCCCCCTCGTTCTTTCCCCCTTACTCTGTCTTTCCTCGGGAAACTATTGTCCCTTTTTTTCCGTCCTACCCCCCAACCCCCCACCCCCCTTTCATTCTTATTATTACCCTCCTCAGCCCCAGACTTTAATGCCTCATTATTCTGTATTTAGGGCCTGAAATCTGCTCTTGCGCCGGCAGTAGGGGCTAACATGGATTCTACATTTCTTCGGTGCTTTATTGCCAGGCTGTGCGCAGGATTTGAGAGCAGCTTTTCAGGGAGAGGAAGGATTTCGCTGCCATCGACAATCACGCCGCCGGCTCCTGGCAAGGTGCGATATTGTGATATTATGCCAAGAAGCGTCGCTACAACTACCCGTGGGAATAATGGAGCAACAGGTCCAGGGATACATCCGTGCTTGTGTTGAGTTTAGATGCAGTAAATCTGTGGTTTGTCTTTAAAGCAGTGGGCAAGTGTGATGTCATCAGTTTGTTCATTTGAGCAGGTTCATGTACACTTCAGTGTTAGATGTCCTTGTGGGTTAGGGTTAGCAATTTCTTCACTGCAGTCGGTGCAGAATGCTGGAATCTCACAAGCTCAAAGCCAGGATAATCAACAGTTTGGATAAACATACAGAAAAGTAGTTTCAAAGAAATGATGATAGCTGGTGATATTTCTATTAGTTGTCATGTCAGTGCCAGCACACACAAAACTTGCATCATCTGTGTACCCAGAGTCTGATAATTAAAGATAATTAAAGCTTTTATCTGTCTACTTTAATTGCGACTGTCTTTGTATTTTAGATGTATTTTGTTGCAACAGCAAAGAAGAAATTTTATTATTGTAATTTAGTTGCGACGTTGGTTGTTAACTAACACAAACTCATACATGGATGCACTATACACAGCTAATATACATTAACCTATTTCAGAAAATTCCCATATATCATAAACTATTACACTAAGTGAATCAATGCCAGCGTTATAACTCATTTCATTCATCCATCCACTTGTCCTCTTGCTCAAGTGAGTGAGGATAAAAGAAAAATGATTAAGGTCCTTAACTGCCTCAAACATTACAGTACACCGGTGCCTGTTTGTTATTAACATCTAATTGTTGTCTGCTGTTTTCCAATGAATGAGACCTTTCCTTTCATTTTCTCCCAAATGTTGCAGTGCTTAGTTCAGACCAAGAGTGCAAGGTTTGGATTGGATGTGGTTATTTATAACGTTAAAACAATTACAGTTAAAGGGCATATGTGAGGCGCTTCTCAAGAAGATGGCTTAGAACCCCCGATGACAGTGGAAGTCAGTGAAAAAATGTCTGGAGCCTCACAGCAAAAGAGTGTTGCAGCATTCTCCTGAACAACTGAAGCAGATGGGAAAAACAACCGTTTTAAAACAATCCTCCCCGTGATCCATAATTGATTTAAAAAATCGCTCTTGCGATAATGCTTTTAGCTCAGCAGCTACATTAAAGATTTTGTTTTTTTTTACATTTTAAAACAATTCCCCATCTCCTTAAGTTGTTCAGTAGTTTAGTGTTTTGCTTAATGTTTTGTGGACTCTTAAACTACACAGAAGTACATAATGACTGAATTTTCATTTTTGGGTAAACTTATCCTTTGCAGCGTACTCGAAGCAGCTTCCAAAGCTAGGATATGCTTGAAACAAGCTAGTCCGGACAAAGTGTCATCCAGTCACGTCTAAAGTGTTTACACCTGTTCTGAACAGCCATATTTGAAGCTGGGTGAAAAGCCTGCTGTCAATGTAAGGATGGAGATATGATGGATCGCACAAATGATAATGGCAAGGACTTACGGACAGTTTCTTTTCATGGCATGGACTTGTTTGTCCACAGAAAAGTGACAAAAGCGGCTGAGAACGTCTGAAGCACAGTTTCGCCTTAAGACCGGCCTGGTCAGACGCTTGACACGCTTATAAGACAGGCTCACTTTTCCTTCTCCACTCTCTCCTCTCTCTCTGTCACTCATGCACTCACCCACAAATGTAGTGTCAATAATGGCAGGGTGCTGTTTGTATAATGATCCTATCTCCCCAGATTGACGGGGTGCTATCTGCTTTGTCTGTTACACAAAGAGAAGAGAGGCAGTGTGAGTAGAAGCGGATCACCCCACCACACACACACAAACACACGCCGAACCCTTCTATCACGGCGTCCTCCCATAGACTTCCTGTGTCAACAGACGCTTTGATTAACCGGGGGACAGGCACTAGCCTTTGTATCTCGGACAAAAGCAGCGCTACGTGGTGAATTTCTCTCAAACACAGCACATTACAATTGAAATTATGTTGTACGGACCAGCTCCGCGTGAAAGCTCTGAGAAGAATATTTGAATTTAATACATCAAATCTTTTTTCAATTTTCCTCTCAACCCTGCTGCTTTGTTTTTCTGCTCCTTGTTTGTGATTAATACTCTGAAAGACACAATAAAAACTCTATATTACTATGTGCCGCCTCTCGTCTCGCAACTTCAGTCAGGAATACATCTGGAGAACATAAATTTAACACAGCCAATTTCCTTCCACAGTGACAGTGTGATTTTACCTTAAACTTCCAATTAGCCGCCTTCACTTTAGCTATCCATCACTCTCCAGAAAGGCTTTGTCTCCGCTCCACATGATGTACATCAGCCACACTGTGATCAATTTAACTCTGATGATAGGCATGTGGCCTGTATTCATCAAACAGGGCTCGTTATGACAGCAAAAGGAAATTAATATTTAGCTGCTTCCAAGTAGGCACCCGGATGTGACATGCTGTCTGAGTGCAAGAGTTTGGGTTGTGTGTGCGCTCACTTTTCCTTCAAGGCAGGAAGTATGTGTGTGTCTGTGTGTGTGTGTGTGTGTGTGTGTGTGTAGGTAGCAGCAGATAAGTGACAGGGTTAGGGACCTCTAAATGATGTCCTCTGCCTCGTTACCTGCTGGCAGAGAGTCAGCCAGGTGAGAAGCTGGCCAGTGCCAACAGGGCGACTGAATGCCAGTCAACAGTGGCCCGCAGGTCGCGCGTGGTCAACTTTTGTTAGAGGAGGGAGGAGAGAAGCTGTAGTGTGGACTTTACGGTGGTTTAATGAGGGTGTAAATGCATATCAAACTCAAATGAGACGTAGTTGATTTGGACAGAAGCTCAGGTATGAGAGGAAAAGGAGTGTGTGTGTGTGTGTGTGTGTGTGTGTGTGTGTTGTCTGCCGAGCCTTCAATGGCAGCTTGGTTCGACCTATAGATGGCAGCATTACACTCAGAGTCCTCCTCTGTCACACCCCCTCTTACAGGTTTCATTGCAGCACAGCAAACCATGATCCCTGAAGGGGAAATCACTTTTCACCCATGTAAGGAGGTCAACACTGATTGTACTATAGCCTCATGGAACTGCCAGCAATTGAATCCACTTTTTTTCAGCCAGTAAATTATGTGGACAGTCACTTTATTCCCCTCTGCTGATTGGTCCTACTTGATAGTGGTCTTTACAACAGAAATTATTTTCCCTTTTCCAGAGAAAATCCAATAATTCTGTCCTCTAGATCCTAAAAATGGCAATACAGCGTTACCATTCCACACATTCATACCTTCTATCTTGTGTTACACTGGACTGTTAAGGCTCAAATGGACAACAAAAAAAGGAAATTAGGTTGTTTTTTGTTTTGTTTTGTTAATTTGTTTGCAGTTTAGTTTGAAGATCACCAGCATTCCAGTTTTCAGTTTTTCTTTGGTTGATTTAGGATTAGATTAATTCCTTTTGTTTTGATAGGTTAGAGGGGATATCTGGGTGCGACGGCCCGTTGCATGGCTGGCCTAATGATTTCCCCTTTTGTTCATTTCAGCTTGGATTTCCAACCTTTCTTTTTGGTATGTAGTTTTTGTAGTATTGTAGAGTGTCCTTTTAACACCCTCTCTGCGAGCTGCGAGCCTTTCCATTAGAGGGTCCGTAACATATTGTCAGCCTCATTATTTCTCTGTACCACGAAATGATCATTCTCAGTAATGTTGTGATATTTCTTGATCGAAGTCACTGCACACGGCCAAGAAATAGTCCAATGCCATAAAACATGTTGCTTTTACACTCAGATTAAACAGAGCAGTATTGGGCAGTAATGCATTACTCAGTAATATATTACCGTCATGTTATTACTTTTCCAAGTACGAGCAGTGTCAGGGATTTTCTCTTTTTTCTCCTTGGTAGACTGTCTTAAGATCACATGTGCGTGTTGCGGGTCAGGTCGGGGCGGGTCACGTTGACTACTAGCCAAAAAGCTGAAGAGTGGAGGATGACGGACAGGGGTACGTCTCAGTCAAACGTGCACACTGAGCGCTGTGGTCTGTTGCAGACTTTGTGCAAGCAGCAAAACACTTTCAACAGCATGAAAACACCCACTGGTATTTGCGATGAGGTGTCATCTGCTAGGAAGGCAGCATGCAGCGCGGCTAAAAAACAGAAACTAGACTTCAGGACAGGAAACTGTTGTGGAGAGACGTTGGGTAGACAAGATTTAAAGAAGCTCTTGTTGATGGGTAACTTATAGTGTGAAAGTATGTAAAAGTAATATAGTAATATGACGAGTAATGTATCTTATTACTTATGATTCCAAGTATTATGTAAAGTAATATTCTGAGGTTTTAACAGAGTAATAAGTAAAGAGTAACTTGTAACAATGGTTATAGTTCATTTGTGAGCTTTAGAGTTGCTGGTTAGAGATTTTCTTCTGTTTAGACAGAGCCAAGCTAGCTGTTTCCCTCTGTTTCCAGTCTTTATGCTAAGCTACACTAACCTGCTTCCAGCTACATATTTACAGACGTCAGCGTGGTATCAATCTTCTCACCTAGTTCTCTGCAAAGAACCCAAACACTGCCTAAAATGTTGATTCACTACCTCGAGGACTGAATGGTTTAGAGACACACTAGCATGGATAAACTGGGTCACACAATCTGTTGTATAGATGCCTCTACATTCTGTTTACCATCATGACCCATGAAATTGATTCCTTTATCTGTATGTTTGCGAGTGTTTGCACAGCACAACACAGGCCGCTCTCCCGCTTTCCCTCCGTGCCCTCTCCATACAGTACCTGGTATGTCTGTGTTGCGTGCAAGATACTCATTTCATGCTTCATTTGTCGCCTCACGAGCTCCGTTAATAAACAAGACCCTTTGTTGCCGCCGCCTCTCCGACACCTCTCTGCAAGGGTGTCGGCTGTGACAGCTTGCCTTCAGCGCTCGTGCAGGATTAGGTGAGGCGTCACACTCATCAGCAACACGCCGTTGTGTCGATAGTGAGGGGAAAATAATGTTGAGCTCATTACCAACTTCACCATCACCCATTTAGGGATTATAACTCCTTCCATCAACAAATCAGTAAATCTGATTGTTCTCGGATTGAGTGGCAATTGGTTTTTTGAATTGGAAAATGCTGCATTTTATATTCGCGTAATCACAGGGAAACAGTTGAACCGCTGTTTTCTTCCTGCCTGCGCTATCTGGCTGTCCATGTGTCCGTCTATCTCTGAAAGGAAAAAGATTACATAAGAATTGCTCAAGGGCAAGGGTTCATCTCCCATCTGCCCAGAATGCACCTGCGATGGGAGAAAGCAGCACTAACACCTGAAGCATTCACAAAGGAAGGTACACTTTTCCATTCAGCCTCTCCTCTCCCACCAGCGTGTGCCTTTCAGGGACCTCGGCGAGGCCGCCACAGTCGATTATCTATTCATTTTTTTCTTAGGCTTTTCGTAAAAATGCTTCTCCTTTCATGGCGCATGGTGAAACTCTGAGGAGGATGCACAAAAGAGGAGTTTGACGTAAATGTGACCTTAATAATAGCCTCTCTGATTGATGAGTTTTTATAAACATGTTGCTGTTTTTTTTTCAAATTTGTCTCATAAACTGAAGCAGACACATTCATGACGATGAGGAAGATATTACAGTAATTCATATTATTTCCACTTTATGCCAGACTCTATTAAAAAGCACTTTCCTTGGAGCCTAACGCTGAATTTCGAGTTTATTTTTCCCACTCAGACAGCATGAAGGAGTGTTTATATGTTATGTTATTAAAAGGGAGCGAGCTGAGACAGTGACTAATCTATTTCCTTTCACACACAGCAGCCAGTAATCACTGTTCTATGGAGCTGCTCACTCATCCATCCATAATGTTATCAAGGCACATTATCTCTGAGTGTGTGTGTGTGTCTCTGTGTGTCCGTGCACTTCTGCGATTTTTTTGAGGGGGCTTTGAAAGCAGGTGTTAAAAAATGCCAGTGTGGACATTTTGATTTGTGTCTTCTCAGGGTTTGAAGACTGTGCGCGCCTTTACCTCAGAACTTCGTCCGCGCTGTGCATCCAAATGAAACGCGTTCTCCCTGCAGCCTGTGGCCTGATCTCACATTGTCAGCCAGCGGAGGTCACACTCTAATGTGTGAACATTGCTCCCTCTGCCCGGACCTGAAAGGCAGATGAAGCTTTCTGCATGGACAAATCTGCAAAGGCACATCTCTCTGGTTTTTACAGGGTCCGACTCAGTGTGCTGCCACCAGTCTCTTTACATGATCTATCAGTATGAAAGTTTACAGAGCTTCACACGTACGCTGATGACAGGTTTGGATTGAAATGTACAAGCCTGGCAGCCATATTTGGAGATGAAAGACCACATCATGGACTCACACTATTTTCATGCGTTCAACTTGTTGATTAAATGCACATATGTCATTTCTGTCGCGAGGGGTCTCCCAATCAAAACAAAGGATCAAGGGATCATGGGAGTCGTTGTCTTCATAGTTAAACAGCCACCAGTGAAGATCTGTCCAACATGACTGACAGATATGTTCACGGATGAGGTAAAGTTGTAAGTATGATACGTTACTACGTACATAATAATGTTCACTAACATTAATTATTATTGTGAGTATAAGGCTCGTACTAGTAGTAGTATTTGAATAACCTTTGCCAAATGGTGTCTCTTTTCAGGTCTAGCTCGTCACAAAGCTCTCTCCTTCTTGGAAATTCCGCACCAATATTTATTTCTCCTCTCACTTTACCTCTCTTCTTGTCCCATAATCTTTGTTTCCAGTGATTCCCCAGAAGTCAAAGCAGCTACAGGGGAAAAGGGGATATGACACCATTGACAGAAGGGCTACAATATTTATGTTTACAGAAAGTACCCAAAGGCAGGCAGGTAGAGACACAAAAACTGAGCTTTAATGGTCAGTCAACAAAAGAGGAGCAAACCTAAATAAAGCACAAACCAACAAACCAAAGGGAGACATAAGGAGCAAAGGTAAAACACAAGGAGCAGAATGTGGGACTGGGAAACTGACATCGAAACATCGAAATGCAGGACTGAGATGAGAACAAAAACAACTGACAAGAGAGAAGGAAAGACATGACTAAAACAGACGAGTGAAGGGAGTGAAGACTAATCAGAGATGGGTGGAACTAATGGGGCAATCAAAAAAGGCAGGGTAAAGAAGAGACAGGAAGTGTCAAATCAGGACAAGACACATAAGTACCCACAAAATAAAACAAAAAACACTTACATTAAATACCAAAGAATGACAGCTAATTATTATTTTCATCGATTTAATCACCCAACTATTTTTTGAGTAGTCTATAAGACGTCAAACAATTGAAAAATGCTAATCAGAATTATTTTGTCCAGCCAACAGTTCAAAAGCCCAAAGACGCTTCATCTACCATCATGAATAATAAAGAAAAGCATTTATGGAGCCAGCAAATGTTTGACATTTTCTCTTGAAAAAGTGACGCAAACAAAGAATTGATCATCATAATAGTTTGCAGCTTTTTGCAATCGATTCATCGCTGCAGCTCTAACTGACAGGCGACAAAAAAGAAAAGCACCTTAAGCTTTGATAAAGTTAAGGATTTTGTCTAGGTTTGAATATTATGTAAATACACGAACTCAACAAAATATATAACTCCGATAATTTTTAGATATTTTAATGTGGAAACATTACATATTATGCTTTAGATTAAAAATACGAATAAGATTGTGATCGCCATCTTTGCGAGAGAAAGGAATCAACATTGTCTCTTAATTTCTGACTCGTTTTTTAATCTGGCACACATGATTCAATTTTACTTTTTCAGTTTCTTGTTGGAAAAATGACATGAGAATAATGTTATGTGCATGTATGTGAATGAGAGATAAGTAAAAAGCAACCATACGTTTAATAATACGCTCAGTCATGCTTGAACATGAGAGTTATAAATTCACCCACCTTTAGTTTATTACCTACCCAGTCTACATGTTCTCAGGGATCTGCCCTCTATCTGCAGTGCGTGTTTGTGTGAAGAGATGCAGTGATCCTCGTGAGAGCATTAGGACCCTGACCTCAACCTCCCCGTGACCCCCAGCTCTGTTTTTACTGCCCCTCAGCCCTCTACCACCTACACCTGTCGTCACCCGTTATATAGCAGGACAAACAGCGCTGCAGGATGTATTCTCGTCCACTCTTTGACCTTTCCCTCAACATATATACACGAAGCAGAACAGTCAGTTAACCTCTCATCATGTTTTTCTCCTGTTTTTGACCAGCGACTGTCAGACTCTACTGACACGGTCAGGGAGAGCTGACTGCTGACAACACCATTTTTTTTTTTAAGAGCAGTATACCATATATATTCTACTTGCATGTGAAATAAATACATTATCCATGTGTCAGCCTCAACCCAAGATAGGCATTTTGGGATAAAAACGTATTTCAGACAGGGGGTCACAGCAGCAGGCAGGTCTCAGGTAAGGTGGAGGAATATTGGGTGAGCAGTGAGTCATGTGGCTGTGTTCTCCCGCAGCTCCTCTCTGTATATTGGCAAGCAGCCCGCGCGCCTTGACTCATTCCCTTCTCCCCAGGGAGTCCTCCCTGTCAGACTGCAGGGGAAATTGACCTGTGAGTAAAGCGGGCATTTTTGGGAATGGTTATTTATTGAACTGGTAGAGAGGAGACTTGATGATTCACTGACAGGTTCAGTCAGTCACACACACACACGCAGATGTACACACACAAATAAATGTTCTCCTTCGCACTGCGAAGGAACTTTTATGAAAAGAGTAGCACTAGCGGGGAGACTTCAACTTCTTGTTCAGCTCTGCTGTCAAGAGCCTTTTTTCTTTTCCTCGTCTTTGTTTTGTTTTGTTTTTTCTCATCACACTCTTACTCTAGGACTCACAGAATAGCTTTGTGCTGGTACAGATTCATCCGGTCTAGTCAGTGTAACTGTTTCTCAGGTCTGTGCAATATGATTTTACCCTGTTTCATTTTAACTTAATTTTGTTGTCATCCGATGAAAACACTTTAACCAAAAACCTTTCAGGAGCTACATTGTTTGAATTTATCCAGAGGGCTTTCAAAAACGAGGACGAAAAATGTTTCCAAGCAGCGCCGGACCAAGGATGTTTGCTTCGTGATAAACTTCTGAATTTGTGCTCACTTCTCCAGGTAAATTAAGTTGAAAATGAAATGGCGATTTAGCTTATCAGGCTAAAGGTATGTAATTTTTCAACATACATTAGAAGACATCATTAAATTGTATTCATAAGGTTTTCATTAGTACATTAACACAACATTAGTATTTGTAATTCAGTCTCCTTTTAGCTCTGTTTTGGTTTCCACCAACCCCTAAGCAAGACACTAACTATATGTGTCTTCTGTTTAGCGCTGGTCAGGTAGCTTATCAGAGCTTCAATGAAAACAGCTGCCTGCTACAGACAGAGAGACAGTGACAGTGAGCAGGGCCACTGTAGTCTTGTTCATGCCCAGGACAGGGTGATCTCCCCCCGCAGCAAATTATTTTAAAGACTTGATGACTCTTTTTAAGCCCCTTTATGATCCAGGACCTGGGCCAATTGACCTGGTGTTCCCTCCAGTTTTACATGAAAGGCATTTAGCAGACACTTTTGTCCAAAACAACAGTAATTCATACATACATTCACACACTGATGGTGGTGGCTGCCATGCGAGGTGACGACCAGCACATCAGGGGCAGTTTGGGGGTTCGGTATCTTGCCCAAGGACACCAAGATGAACCAGCGACCTTCCGATAACAAGATGCTCTACCCCTGAGCCACAGCCGTTTTGAGTTTTGAATTAATCAAAACACCAAAGTTGTTGGCTGAAAGGTGCTAAAATGCTCTGCAGAGCTAAAGCGGAACTACTGTGACAAGTGATAATTATCTGTACTTTTGTTACTAAAAGTGAAGACTTTCACATGAACCGCAGTCATCCGTTCTCAAACTAATATTTTTATTCTCATGAAAACACTACACTAAATACATGCAGACCATGTTACATGCATTATTTGGATTTTTTAAGTATACATGCCACAATTTATGGGGTTATAAATGTATAGGAAGTCCAGCAGGGGAAGAAGTACTCCCCTACTTAGAAGTACTAAGTATCTTTTTCTAAAGTAAAAGTAGCAATTCCACAGTAAGAAATATTCTTGTTACAAGTACAAATACTACATTTATAATCTTATTTAAGTGTATTAACATCCCAAGACTGTACACTTAAAGTACCAAAAGTAAATGTACTCATTATGCAGATTACTTCAAAATAATTACTGATTATAATTAGAAATGCATTGATGTGTAGGAATAACTATTGTTGCAGTTGGAAAAGATGGAGCTTAATACCATTACTTTATGTACTGCCCTATAATAATACACTGAATTAATAATGAGTCTGTAATGTAACTAGTAATATTGTCAAATACATGTAGTACACTAAGTGCAGTTTACTGTGAAATTCATGGGAGTAAACGTATAAAGTATCATAAAATGGAAATACTTGAGCAGGTGCAAGTCGTACTCAAGTAAAGTACTCGAGTAAATGTACTCACTTACATTCCATCACTGTTAACAGATGTCGCAAGATGACAGAATTAAAAACCTACACCCCTCTCTTCATTCTTGCTCCACAGGGTTCGACCAGCCAAACTGAACCCAATGAACAAAGAAACACTGACATGCCTCGAGAGCATTTCATGATACCGTCCTTTGAGAAAGCACACACAAACGCACCCCGCCCAGGCCGGCAGCCCAGCTGATCTGATCCTTAGCGACATGACCTTCACGTCTTGCCCAGCGCCATAGAAAGGCCCCCAGGTGCTCTCTCGCTCACCTCCCCCCGCCACGCTTTGCCTGTCTGGGGCATCTCCCTGCTCTGGTCTGGTACCTACTGTCACTCGCTTTCCAGAGACAACACACACAGCTAGCTGCCTTGTAACACACAGATGCAGCCGGGCATGATTAAAGACGTACGCAAAATTATATATGCACACTTAACCATGTGTAAAAAATCGAAATATGGACAAGAAACGCACATAGTTTGAGAGTAGATATGTAGGGCAGACAGGTTGCAGGAGGGTGTACACAAATGTGTGAGTAGTTTATTGGCGTTTAATGTGTGAAAAGTCAGTGTTGTCCAAGGTGTTACAGAATATTCAAGGTGATTTTTCTGGATACTGCTGCTGATTTGATCTAAACCAACAGCACGTGATGAGCTGGAGGTACTGTAGGAGCTGCCACACCCTGGTCTCCAGTAGGTGGTCGTGGTCATTGTGTGTGTGTTTCCTGCAAACGGGCAGCATCGTAATCAAGCACCAAGCTGTCCTGTCCCGACGCGAACCGGCCTCTTACCATCCTGAAGGTGCGCTCGCTCCGACAGCTTACATTATAATTCATGAGGAGGATGCTAGTCTCCTCCACACATACACACACACACACACACACACACACACACACGCACGCCGTATTTAACCTTTGGTGCGCGGCGACACAGCAGAGAGATTTTTACCCCCCCTTCATCTCTCGGTGTATAGTAAGCGCTACAAAGACAGCCCTGCAGCCTTTCTCGCGTTATTGCTGCAGATTGTTTTTTCCTCACCGTGCGAGCGGCGTAATCACTTGATCTGCTCCATTGGTGATGTGAGAGACTCCAGTTTTATCTGGAAACTTTTGCCCAGGTATTTCCTTCTGCTGTAGTACTGCTTTTTACAGCATTTTCAGTGTTTTCAGGAGAGATTGCTAGCAAATTCTCATCTTTCATCAAAGGGGTTCTATCTAAAAAGTCACCTGTTTAAGTCACTTAAGCTATAAGTTAGCTGATTGTACTGTTTCAGTTGCCTAAACATGCCTATAGATGATTTATTAAAGGGTTGGATTGGTTGCAAATTCCACAGAGCCCCTTTGATATAAACATGAAATAATAGTTATTGTAATAATTTGCTCTTTTTTAGGATTTGCTTAGGAATGACAGCGTCGTTCTCAGTGTTGGAACATCTCTGATCTATCAGATATATTGGAATATTTTTTAGCACTTTACTGTTGTCCCTCTACACCGGCATGCTGTTCAACAAAGACGGCACGTTGACAGTTGAAGGATTTCAATGCAGTCCACTAAGCTAAGTTCAGTTAACACACAGTAAACACAAACTAAAACTGCCTATACACAAGAACCCGGTTTTCATTCCGCCTCCGTGGCACACCTGATCTATTTGTGACTGTGAAGAGAGAAAAGTCAGATGCCGCGATCTTTCCTTTTCGGCGTAGTCAGCCCTGAGAACATCAGATTTGTGCCACAAAGGGTATAAAAATAATCTGAAATTCTGTCAGTATAAATGGAGCCTCAGATGTAGAAGCCAGCTCTGGTATGTGAGGTTTTTTTTCAACAGGACTGGAACACAAACATTGCACATCACCAGTGACAAGAAAAGAACCAACACCCAGAAACAACATGAGAATATTTCTGTTCGTTTGGTCGTCCTCTGCTTCTTTTTCTTTCTGCGTGTGATGGTGAAAAACTGGAAAGTTGCACCGTCTCAGAGGAGAAGCTTGTGTTTGAGAGCAATGTTTTTGTATGCACGCTGGCCTCTTAGGGTGTTAAGAGGGGAACATGCACTCCAGTCCTCAAGCTTATTAATGCTTTCTTCTCCTTGTGACACATCCGTCTGGGGAAAGTCCAAATCAGGTTCACACAGATTATCTCTGTTTTTCTTTGAGGGTTATAAAAACCTGTTTTTCATCAGCGTCTGTGCTCCCCCTCGGTCTAGGAATCTCTGAGGTTTTCATTTGCGAAATCCACAGTCCAAAAAAGTTTAATTGCTCCGCAGCTGTACCGAATGTGTTTTGATTCTCCTTCCTTCGCAGTGAGAACGAGGACAACGTGAGAAAAATTCCTTGGGTTTGTGCCTTGCTCGACTAGATACTTGGATGGATGGATAACGTCTGCGTTATTTATACTCAACTCCAACCTGACCTCAAATGACCTGGCACATGATGGTGTGTCGTTCACACGCGCTCACACGCACACAAAGTTGAACATGGTTCAAAAAACTTGGTCCGGCTCTTCCGGACACAAGGTCAACGGAAGTGCCAGACATCGCCAGCAGGCTCAAGAGCACGGCTGTGTCTGTGTGTGTGTGTGTGGGTTTGTGTGTATGTGTCTGTTTGTCAGTCAGCCTGTCTATCTCTGTGTGGGTGGGTGTGTGGATGAGGGAA
>OMLP01024651.1:7438-9938 GCA_900302685.1 Spondyliosoma cantharus | reverse complement strand
AACACCTGTAAATCTGTAAGGCTGTGGTGAAGATTTCCCACCGTTTGGCAGCAAGACTACAGGCTTCATGAATCTGCTCCCATCTAGTGGATGGAAGAATGAAAAGTAATAATATACAAAAGGTGGGGATTCACCTCTTTTTGGTAGTCAGTGGCTGCTTCCACCCTTAGGCCCCATTCCTATAAGGAGGGAAAAGGTTCTAAACACTCAAAAAGAACAGATATGACAAAACTTGACATAACCACCCAAAGCCCTCAGATCATTTCGAAAATTGCCAATGGCTGGGTTGAACCTTCGCCAAGCTAAAGGCCCTGCAGTCTAGAATGATAAAAGCGCCAAAACAACCACTCAAAATCAGTTTAGAAACATTATGTCTGATAGAAGAAGACAAAAGGAGCTTACTAAATAACTACGTAACTAAAAATCGAACCCTTGAATAGGGTGACCCCATTTTCAAAACTTCAAACCGAGACCCTTAAGTATACCGCACTTCATCGAGCACACATGTATGCTGTGAGGAACAATTATTTAGCACACCCACTGAGTCGACTTGAACCATGAATGCATCATTTTTTATTGCTGTAAGGAGGAAGGAGGAAGCCTTCTGCAGCTCTTTAGGAAAGACTTCATCTGCGGCATGAGAGCTAACCTTCAGCATACTGACAGGTGTCACCATTAGCGCAAGTGCTGAGGACAGAGGATGCAGAAACAGAGGCAGGTGGGTAGACAACAACTAAAGCTGATAGTCAAAATTCAAAAGGCAAGCAACAAAGGCAGACAGTCGAAACTCCATCAATGCAACAGGAATCAACGAGTGCAGAAACTGATCAAAAGGAAACCACAAAAGGATCGTGGGAAGCACCACGGATAGACACGAGTAGAGCACGAGACTGAGAGAACAGGCGAAACATGCAGATAAACCGAAGAAGAGTGAGGTGAACACACAGGCTCAAATACATTGCTGATTGATGAACGAATGGAACACAGGTGAGGTGGAAAAATGGGCAGGGAAACAGACAAAGGGAGGAAGTACAAAGTGAAAGATGACACATGAGGATAAAACTACAAAATAAAACAGGAAATCAAACCGAAAAATCCAAACCGTGAGGGGCTTTGTCAGAATGAGCCACAAGCTTAGTGACACTTACACAGGACACATGGGCTGGCATGAGCCTCGACAGAGACTTTGATTGATTGACAAACAAATCAGCGTTGAATTCCTACACGTGTTGCATTATTATTATTATTTTTTTAATAGCCTGTTTTTAGGTCACACTGTGTGATTTAGTAATGAATGTTAGAAGTCCAGGATGTCTGCTCACGGTACCCTTGAAACTTTTTGTATATCCCATGCACACCACTTTGGCCCTGCTCAGAAATCCCAAACTTGACAGGCCATTTATGCAGAGTTACGGTCGGATAATTGCTGTTAGGGTAAAAGGGTCAAATGCAGTAACATTTTGCAGAGATGAGATGAGGCTACAGCTTTGCAAGCCATAGAGCTTTTCATTGTTCGCAAGGTTGGCTGCTCCACTGAGTCTGCTCCTGCTACTGTATATTTCAGTGGGAGTTTATTTCCTGATATTCTCACACTCTCACTCCGAATTTCCCCCTGCATACTGAGAAAAAAAAATGTTTTCTCAGCTGACAGAGCACTTACTTTACAGTGTTAGTCTTGGGTTGTGCACATGGGGTCCAGTCCAGTAACTTATCTGAAGAACATCCATCAATTTCCACCGTATGAATGTTTTTACCCATTAACGAGAAATAAAGAAATGTTATGTCAGACCACATACCAGCTGCTATTGTGCGAGTGAGAGACAGAGGTAGAGCGGGGGATAGCCGGACAGAGAGAGTGAAAGAAAGAAGGAGCGAGTTAGAGTAACAGTAAACAGTCGAATGATCGATGAACGCCTGACGTGACTCAGCTCTCGGTTGCCGGCCAGCATTTCCATGACTGGCGAGCCGCCCGCACGACGAAGACAAACGACCTGGCAATGAAGGAAAATGAGGATTTTATCACCCATTTCCCTCTCACACTGTTGCAGGCCCACACTCCCTAGATTGCCTATGTGTGTCTGTGTGTGTGTGTGTGTGTGTGTGTTTTTCTGCGCTGGGAAGTTAACCAAATGTGTGTCCTGTTTTTCCTGACAGGCTGGCTTATGGTCGTACGCCGGCCCGAGGGTGCAGTTTAGAGAAATCACTCACTCAGTTGAAGACTTGTGGAGAAATGCCCAAGGTCTGGAACGTCTATATGTTACCTGTGTGAGTGTGTATGGTAAGGGAGAGTGTTTAAAAAGGACATTTATCTCATCCTCAGATATAATTACACTGCCCCGGGGTAGACGGGGAGTTATCCAACTCTCCCTCCTCCATCCCTCTCCTTCCCCCACCTTCTTCCTCCCTTACCTTCGCTTTCTTGTCCGAGCTAAGAAAGCCTTCTTCGGAAGTCATTATGGGATTAACTTATTCCCAGAGTATGGATCTCTTCCTTGGAGTC
>OMLP01024646.1:0-11726 GCA_900302685.1 Spondyliosoma cantharus | reverse complement strand
ACTGAATTATTGCCCAGCTCTTATTTAGAGTGTGCAGCTGGTAATGTTTTGTCTCGATAGAAGCTGCAGTGTGATGAATATTTAATGTTAAAGGTGCGCTATGCAACTTTTTTCTTTACAGGCCTATTTCCTGCTGAGGACGGGGCTGTTTGTGCTGTTTATGTGATTAAAAGTGATGTTTAATGCTACTAATAAGATGCAAACACTGATCCAGTGATGATGGAAACTACTTTATTGGTGATTCAAGGAAGACGCTCTCTTCATCAGTCGTCAGTGAATCTATGCACGCGTTTAAACATCGTTTCCATGGAGAGACGGGTTATTCTTACCAGGACAGTTTGAGTCATTTCCAGAGCTACCTACAGCCTCCAAATCCTGTTAGACGTGTCCTCTCGTATGCAGCCGCCTCTGTTTCCACTATAGTGTTTAGTGTAGGAGGCATTTTTGATGTTCTCTGTGGCATCTTTGGTCAAGAGGATTTCATACAGAGACGAGAACATCCAGATATGCGACGCCGCGTGCATCCATTTTAGTTTCATGCACGAGAAATACAATTTGCAGCTTTTCTTTTGTGCATCTCGTGGAGGTGAAGTGAGGAAGGAAGGTTTGTTCTGTTCATACAGTGACCGAGCTGAGGCTGCTGTCAGACTTCTGAGAGATAATTAGCCACAGTTTGACCTTCAGCTGCTAATAATCGATGATAAAAAAACAAATCAGCAGTGTACGTTACTGCAAACCACGGATATGTTCAAACTTTATGCTGTGTTTATGGTCTGGTTAGGTTTAGGCACAAAAAACACTTGATTTTAGTGACAATGTCTCGTCAGAAACAGGCAGTTTTGTCACCACCTACATGTCTGAAAACTGTCCCCTATACCACTTTTCCGCTGGTCAAAAATCCCACTTAAACCCGCTTTTTTGTACAATGGGAATGTGTAAATTCTGTGTTTACACCTGGGCGAAGCAATGACGCGTTATCAACATCTGGTGGCGCGGCGTAAAGATAGAAGGAATTTGGGATGCGGCCTATTCAAGGATGTTTTATTTCTGGTCGCAGTGTTGGAGGTGGATCCCCGTTCATTCCTGTGAAAGCTGCTCAGTGGTGTTTTCAAGACAAAAAACTTCCGTGCTATGAAATCACCTGGATCACCGACCGAGCCGGCTAACTTCCGGTTTAGCATCCGGCTAACTTGAAGGGGGATAAAATCATTTAATCGCGCAGCTCTTCTAGACGTTGACTAGTCATTTCGTGGGGGTTGTTGATGCTCAAAAGATTGTATCCACTGTTTTACAGACGCTTCTTTCACAAAGGGTCTATTGTTGTTTTCTCCTCTGTCACAACTGTTTCCGGCCGCACTGAAGGAGCTGCAGTTAACAGAACTAAACGATTTGTCCAGGTCTGACGTGGTTCAAAACATTGTCTGAAGGAATTAGATTGACAAAAGGTGGTATTAATATCTTTTCTCAGATTCTGAGACCCAAAGTTGAAGTGTGAAGTATAAATAAATAAACTCCCACTGAATATCGAGTGCATTTATAATTATACACTTACTGTAAGTGTCAGTGGGAGTGAACTGGCACCATGACAGGATCCGGTGGGGAGAGAACTGGAGGAGAGCGTGTAGACAAAACACACTGATGGTTTCATCTGCGTCAACATACGAAGAAATACAGAAAGATTACCAACACTGTGACACTATGAATATACACACAAACACCACACACGTCTGTGCTGAATGTCCAAACGCTGACAGGAACAAAATAAAAGCATTACTGAAGATGTTTTAACCGGTTTAACGTTTTATTGTTGAACAAATGAAGCATCATTCTGGTGATTTAGCAGCAGACATCCAGAGATTCTCTCTTCAGCTGTGGAAAAGCTTTCTCTTTCTTTTTTTCTCCCGCGATTGCACTCACTATTATGATTTTCCATTGATTTTAATTAAGACTTGCTCAGCGGGAGAAAATTCCAGCCAGATTACTGTGTAAGAACCGAAATGATCAGCACATTTTTCCAGCCGAACAGATAAAGCCTGCGGAGTGCAAAAAAAAAAAAAAAGAAAGAAAGAAAATGAGTTACACAACCGTTTTCTTAATGTTCAGAAGAATAAACCCGACCACAGCTCATCACAGAAATATAAAAATAATCCACTCTTTAGAAAAACCTGCAAAATTCTGGTTAAAGCTCAGAAATTAAAAATGGAAATCTCATTATATAAGGCCTTGTTATCCTGTCAAAGTCATATTTTCCAGCTCAGTAAGTTAATTCAGGTGTAGACAGGTTGAGAGAAATTGTGATTTTCTTTAAATTTAGTGGCCACATGCCGAGCAGCCTGTCTTTTCTGTGGATTTTCCATATTACAACACCGGTAAATCTGGCACGAATGGCTCTGCTCTCCATAGGAAGGTTTAGGCGCTTGTATAACGGCCAAATTCCAGCTGCTTGGAAGATGTGTGTGGCGTGTTTTGAAAGTATTTTGCTAGTAGAGGTAGAGAGGAAGAGAAGAAGGCGCCTCCCTTCAGATGCTTTCATTTGTTTCAGTTGTGGAGATGTCAGATTCGAGCTGTGAACGTCTCTCCAGCTGAAAGGAGAATTAATCTTCCAAAGCAACGGAGAAGGGCAGTAATAAAAAAACTAAACAGAGCACAGATATACAGGATTGATAGTGCAATCCACTGGTGATTGGTGGCTTTAACATTCTGCCAACATTACTTTCACAGATTTACATTTGAAGGTTTTACGGCCTTGTTTTACTGCCATGTGTGATCCGGCTGTGTGTGTCCAGTCATGCATGCGCAGATATTTTCTAAAGTGCGACGTGTCTGTGTTGTGCAGTTGAAGTCAAAGTGGAACTCTCTCTCCTGGATAAAGAAAAAGAGATGGACGGGCTGTCGCCTAACGGCAAAGCGAGTCCCTTTGCTGACTGCAGACCGAACGGGGCCCTCGGTCACGGCTCCGACGACGACTCCACCCAGCTCCCCCTCTACCACAAATCACGGGACTACGTGGAGGCCTCCGTCTGTCACGTCAAGGATCTGGAAAATGGACAGTAAGAAAATGAAAACACACACATGCAGAGGTGCACATAGATTATATCACACAAAGGTTGATCAAACTGACCGGTCGTGTCCTCTCGTCCTCTCAGTCATTGGCCTGTTTCGAGCTGCTGTAAATCACCTCTGTACTGCAGACTCCTGTCTTCAAGATAATATGCACATTTAGCTACATGGCTAACTGATTTCTTACAAATTACACCTTTAATAGACACCAATGACAAAATGATGTGTCTAAAAACTGTGGCTAACAGAGTGTAAAACTTTATTACAGGTGAGTTGTCGCTGCAGTCCTGATGGTCCCTTGCTTTGTTGTCACATTTGTCTTGATGGATTTTTTTCATTAAACAACTTGCACACACACAAACATCCTCTTTTTGTTTTTTGTCTGTTTGACAGGATGCGAGAGGTCGACTTGGGAAGTGGCCGAGCGTTGTTGATCAAAGAACACGGGGAGTTTTCAGCCATGGCCCACAAGTGTCCTCACTACGGAGCGCCACTGGTCAAAGGTGAGCGGGAGGTTTTCCATGCACGATGTTTACGTTCTCGACAACACGTAATATCGTTCTCTAGACTTTCTTATCGTTTCTCTGTTGCTCCCAGGTGTGCTGTCAAAGGGACACGTGCGCTGTCCCTGGCACGGTGCGTGCTTCAACATTGCGACAGGAGACATCGAGGACTTCCCCGGGCTGGACAGCCTGCCAACCTTCCAGGTGACCTTCCCCCCTCCCCCTCCTCGCCGCCGGCACTGTCTCTTAAACACATTCCCTGCCTTATCATGTCTCTAAGCACCATCAAAAAAGTGTACACATCGCTCATGTCTGTTTGCTTCAGGTCAGAGTTGAAAAGGACAAGGTGATCATTCGTGCAAACAAGCAGGTAACAAGCAGGAGAGAGTGTGGATGATTCATGCAGGAAACACACCGACCGACTGATTGATCTGAGTCTCTCTTTTTCTTTCCTCTCAGGCTCTTCAGTCACAGAAAAGGTCAAAGCCCATGGCTCGATGCTCAGCAGTCATTAACTCCAGCACAGGATTCAGCCACGTTCTCATCATCGGCTCGGGTCAGTGCGCCGTTTTGTCCGACTTTCTAAAAACTCTTTACTTGCGATCAGGTTAAATTCATCAGGTTGTTTGACAAATCAGAAAGGAGGGACGATCTTAGAGAAGCTGATTGACTCACATGGACCAACGAGGTCACACTACAGACTGACAGCACTCGTGAATCAAACAATGCAAATAAACAATTCAGAAAGTACAATTTTGAAGTACTTGTTACTTTATACTTCCACTCTACAACATTTCGGAGGTAAATACTGCACTTTCACTGCACTACATTTATAGGATAACTTGAATTACTCGTTACTTTGCAGATTATTTTATATTGGATTTGGCTTTAATTGATTTAAAGGAGACTGTCGGGCCTTGGTGGAGGTATGCGCTCTCAAACAACAGACGCACTAAAAAATGTCCTTCATTGTGATCGTCTCCACACCAGGTCCAGCAGCTCTGGTGTGTGCAGAGACGCTGAGGCAGGAGGGCTTCACCGATCGCATCGTCATGTGCACCATGGACAGACATCCTCCGTATGACAGGCCTAAACTGAGTAAGGTTTGTACACAGACCCTGACCACAAAAAGAGAAAAGAGAAAGTTACATAACACACACTGCAGAGGTGCCGCTTTGATCAGCGGTGCTAAAACAGGAGCTCTCTGGTGAAACAGCTTCGCCTCACAGCAGCAGAGATGTAAAGACAGTGACAGATTTCGCTGCTCACAGCTGTACGAACTCTTGGTTTTTGGGAGGATTCATTTTGGATTCTTGCCGTTTGATTTTTGTTCTCTGATGCACTAACCTGTTGACCTTTAGTCCTTAGAAAGCACCGCAGAGCAGCTGAGATTGCGCTCCATGGAGTTCCTGCAGGACCATGACATTGAGCTGCTCACGGAGAAAGAGGTGAGAGCGGGTGACCCCAGAATCCGACGTGTAGACTGATTTAATAATGGCTGACGATGACTGAACCTGCGTGACTCCACCGTGTTTGCTTCAGGTTGTGGCGATAGACGTGAAAACGCGATCTGTGACCTTCGAGGACGGCCTGAGGATGGAGTACAGGAAGCTCTTTATTGCTACAGGAAGCAAGTGAGCACAACAAACAAAACAAAAAACTTTAATCACACAGGATAATTAAGCAGCTGAGGTGTTCGATTAATAAACATTTGCTTGCTTCCATTTCCTGCTTGAAAAAGACCCAAACCGATGACCTACAAAGGCAAAGACGTCAGGAATGTGTTTCACCTCCAGACGCCTGAGGACGCTAACAGCGTAGCGAGGCTGGCCAAC
This sequence comes from Spondyliosoma cantharus, assembly GCA_900302685.1. NCBI lineage: Eukaryota > Metazoa > Chordata > Actinopteri > Spariformes > Sparidae > Spondyliosoma > Spondyliosoma cantharus. The sequence continues at coordinate 6,328 of OMLP01024646.1, read as the reverse complement.
AACAAAAACGCTGTGATCGTGGGAACGTCGTTCGTTGGTGAGAAAAAGACACATTTATTTTAATACATGTGCCGATAAGACGACTGAGAAATGAAGAGAAAACGCCAGAAAGTGAAGTGAAATGTGCACATGTGCTATTATTTCCTCTTCATTTATCGAGCGACTTAAACTGATTTACACCAGTGATCTTTAAGAGCAGCTCTAAAACGTGTATTAACAGCCAGTCAGAGACGAGGATTTACATCTTTATTTGAGTGAAGTCCTTAAAACATGCAGCAGCAGCAGCTCCAGGTGAAACGGTCGTCACGCGGTTGTCGTTGTCTCTGGACCGACTGCGGTGGATTCAGATCACCTGTGTGCAGCGTGTTGGAGACCGACTCCTAATTAATGAGTGGAAGCAGCCCGGGGCGTTTCCCTCCCAGCCAATCAGGGTGTGATGACGCCCTTTTGTGACGGTTTAAGAGAGGGAGGAGCACCCAGGTTGGACTCGCTCTCATTCTGAATCTGTCCCTGACACTCTGGTCTCTTTGCTGCCCCATTTTGCTCTAGTTAAAGCAAATTGTGTTTATTCTTCAGACCACTGTGTCACCAGTCAACTAGGCTACCTGCATCAGGGCCGGACTAATTTGTGCAAGTGCTGCTTGCCTTCCAAAGGCCGGACGCCTGCAGGTTTTCTTTTGTTGTTTGGTTTCACTGAACCCCTTGAACCCCAGGAGGACCCTGTACACCTTCAGTTCATCACACTGTATCTCATTGGGGACTTAAGAGCTTTTTTCATTATCCCCTGAAGAGGCATTTGTTTATCATCCAAGTAGCTGATGTTTGGCATTCCCTGTAGACATACATATGTTTTATTTATATTTTTATGTAGGTTGAGGCTGGTTTGTAAGCATTTTACTGTCAGTACCACCACAAGGTTACTGTTGATGCATCCATGAAAAAATGTGTAGAAATTTAATAACAACCTGGTCACAAAAACAATCTAAGCAGTATTTATCATATATTGATATTTAGATTGTAACAAAAAGAAAATCAAACTGGAATAGCGAAGAAGTTCTGCTGTTGACAGACGACGGACAGAGAAGTTATTTTCTGCAGTCGCTGTCTGAAAGGCGTCTTCTCAACTGATCAGCTCCTCATCGAGCTCTGATAACGACACATTCATTTGAATCAGGTGAAACACGTTGTCCACACACACGCGTGTATTCATTAAAGCAAAGCTTTCGGGCCTTCTGTACACTTTACGGCGTTTCGGGTCACTTAAAACGGATCTTTTGGAAAACTATCACCAGGGTGAAGATGTTCGGAAACGCTGTTTTCAGTGTTTCCTGTGTTTAGCAGGCTCCTGATTGGCCAACGAGGCCTTACAGTAGCGGTTGTATCGCCACCTGTCGCTTTGACATACGCTTGACAGCAGGCAGATTATTTTTAAATACCGTTGGTGTGGATGAGATTTTTCTGGGTACTGGTGGAGGAAATAATACCCGTGAACATGTGGACAAGGTCTAAATCACGCAGGACAGGAGGCCCCAGGAGCGGAATTGACGCTGCAGAAAAATGAGTTTCAGTTAATAGAAATCTGATGAATTTTATTCCCAAAGGAACAAAACAAATGACTATTCAGTCGTAGCTAAAAGACCCTCTCTAGAAAAATGAAATGGCCGACTCCACGGAAGAGGACGCAGGCTATGTTTCAAATTTCATGAGTTTCTTTTTACATTCAATACGCTCTCCAGCGATCCTGACAAAGTACCTTGAACTTTGATCATTGCTGTTATCCGTCATTGTGGCTTCTCTAATCGGTCACATGTCTGTTCGCTCTCGGAGGTTCGTGTGGCGCGATGTGTTTGCTTCTGTGCAGAGGATTGTGGGTCAGAGAAGGAAAATAGTATAAATGAAAAATGGGAAATGGTCTAAGACAACAAAAACACAAGATTGGGATGATTTTAACATAATTATGAATATGAAATTCTGCCAATTCCTACACGCTGGGACTTTAATTGTAAACCAAAACTTTTAGCAGCGTCATAAATGAAAGCCTTAACTTGTGAATCACAACGTTTTCACCCACGCCTGTATTATCATCCATTACCTGCGACATACATTAACCGCATGCTGTTTGTGTGCTGTGTTTGCAGGCATGGAGGTGGCTGCCGCTCTAACCGACAAGGCTCACTCGGTGTCTGTCATCGGGATCGAGACGGTCCCCTTTAAACAAGCTCTCGGGGAGAAAGTAGGGAAAGCCATAATGAAGGTAGGGGACACAACGCTCCTGGGAAATCAAGCTTTTCCAAAAGAAACACGTGGCACCTCCAGAATAAAAAAAAAATAAAAAATCCGACTTGTTAAAATGCCAGTCAGACTCTTCTGGTCGATACCCCGGTAACCACCAGGGAGAGATCGTACATCTTCTCATTATCCAGAAGACACATGCAAATGTTTTTCCACACGGTTACCAGAGTCTGAGGCGTGTTTTTTTTTTTTTTTTTTTGTCTTCGCAGCTGTTCGAGGCCAACAGGGTGAAGTTCTACATGCTGAACGAGGTGTCAGAGATGATTGGCCATCATGGACAGGTATTCAGAAAGTGAGAGAAACAGCATGACATGATGCTCAGCAGCACTTTCCCCTCTTTTGTTTAAATGCACAATGAAGATGAGTCACAAAATGAAAAAAAGCAACATTATGTAACGCACCCTTAAAATAGCAGCTTCAAAAATCACGTTGACGGCAGAGTGTCTTGTAATGTGGTGATTGGTGTCTCTGTCTCAGACCCTCGCTTTGTTTTAAAATCTACCTTTTTTTTTCAAGGTGTCAAGGTTGTTACGTAAGTGTAGGAGAGGTGACAGAAAAACATGCTCCTCCAAAGTGACTCCATCGCCTCACAGAATGAATAGAAAGCCGCTCGTGTATATAATCGTGCATCTCTATCAGACGGCCTGGACATTTTGTCTTTCCTGTCCCGCAGCTCAAAGAGGTGGTGCTGAAGAGCGGGAAAGTCCTGCGGGCGGACGTGTGTGTCATCGGAGCAGGTAACGGTCAAAGACGATTACCTTTCTTCGTTATCTGCCGTGACACAACAGGCGATGAAACTCCCTTTCGTAGAGTTTGAAATCTCAAAAAAGTGTCTCCTCTCCTGCAGGAAGCGTTCCTGCAACGGGCTTCCTGAAACAGAGCGGCATCCACATGGACTCCAAGGGCTTCATCACTGTCAACAAGGTAATCTGAAACAGTGACTCTAAGTATTTTACATTTAAATGCGATTTAAAGTACACATTTTTATTCATTCAACCCTCTGAACTTACTCCCAGATGATGCAGACGAACGCTGACGGAGTCTTTGCCGGAGGAGACGTTGTTATCTTTCCGTTCCCGCCACGAAACAACAAGAAGGTGAACATCCCTCATTGGCAGATGGCTCATGTGCACGGTGAGTCTGTTACAGCTTCACTTACTGTGATCAGGATTCATGTTGCTTTAAAGACAAAGCGTGCAACGTTTTCTGTTTCACAACCTTACCGACAGGGAGGGTGGCGGCTCTCAGCATGATGGGCAGAGCCGCCGAGATCAAAACCGTGCCTTACTTCTGGTCGGCCATGTTTGGGAAAACCATACGCTATGCAGGTAGGGACACACCTTTAATCTATATAATCTATCAGTGTTTGATTTAACCTGACATTTAATCAGCTGTAGTAAGTTAAGAGACTGACAAGTGGAGTTACTATACTGCCATCTAGCTGTAAACATTCAAAGATGAAGACTTGAGACTGAGAATCCAGCCTGAACTGGATTGTTTTTTCTTTTTGCGGCTGAGAGAAACAAACATTTCTGTGTCTTATTTTGTATTTGTGAAGGTTACGGCGATGGATTTGATGATGTCATTATACAAGGAGATCTGGATGAACTGAGATTTGTGGCGTTTTACACGAGGTACGTTTTTTTTTATATAACAATCTTGAATAAATTTGACAATGCATGTATCTTCTCTGTATTTCTACACCTACTTCAGTCTTAACTTGTGCCTCCGGGTCTGATTCAACAATACTTTCTCACTGTTTCCTCCTCCGGTCCATCTATAGGAGCGAGGAGGTGGTTGCCGTTGCCAGCATGAACTATGATCCCATTGTATCCCGAGTGGCAGAGGTCTTAGGATCCGGAAAGACGATTAAGAAGCGAGATGTGGAGTAAGTCTCCTTCCCCCCCAGACTTAAATCTGGTCACGGTTACAATAGCTGTTATGTTCTTTAGGTTCCTCAGGTTTTACTGTGAAGAAAAAAAAAACATGACAAATGAGTTATTATCACTCTGACAGAAAACACATCGAGTCACGGAGCCTTGTGACGTCAGTCACGCGGAAAGTATTAAACGAGCCCGTTGAATCTGCATGACAGAGAACTGCAGACACAATAACAACAGATGTTATCCTGTTATATCACTTAATTAATTAAGTGACACGTTATTTTACGGGGTAAGCAATTACGTAATGAATGAAACAAAGCTGTCGGACAAATTGACAAGGTCGTGACAGAGACGACAAGAAATAACAACGAAGTTACATACAAATATTAAGTACTTACAGGCAAATATAAATACTTTTATAACATTTATAACACAATATAATGTTAAATGAAGTATTAAGCAGTTGTTAATGTTCATGAACATAAGCTGCATCTTTATAATTGACATCCATATGTTTACAGATGCACAATATTTATTAGTAAAGTATTATAAACATCAGCAAGTGCTTAATAAATAGTGATTATTGTCTGACACTATAAATTTACCATTTATTAATTATGGTATTATTCAAAAGAACATTTTTGAAGTGTTAATAAATGTATTTTTATGTGTATAAACGGTGAATAGATGATAAAAAGGCAGTGACAGTAAAACACAGCTGTGATCTCAACTGATCGTATTTGATTAAACACATAAACAAAAGCTTACAATGTGTTATAAAACCTTTTATTAACTGTTTAGACACATGAGGAAATATTCACAGGCAGTTTATAAATCATCAATCAATTCTTCATCATGAAGAAATTAATCGAAACACAATTCTTTCCTTTAATTTATTGCGTTGAAAACTGTCAATAGTGTTTACTCTGCAAATAAATGCAAAACTGAGGGAGGATATAAAGTGTTGGTGGAAATGATTTTCTTTGCGTGTTCATCCGACTCGCTGCGCTCTGAATAAAAGTATTTATGTTGCATTTGCAGGAACATTAAAATATAACCAACACTACCATGAGACTTTCAAAATAAAAGTGCTTCTTTAATATCTTTGCGTGCATTTCTGTCTGTTTTGCTCAGATTTGACTGTCGTGTCTCTCATGTCTCTCATGTCTTTCACTTCTCATAACGCAAACTCAAAAATGTGAAGGATGTTAGCACGGCTTGGCAAGTACGAACAAATATGAGCTTCTTTTTTTTTTTTTTTTTATATATCTTCCATTTCACTCACGTTGACCGTGCAAGGGAGCCGTGTGAGCCGTCGACTTTACGAACGTGTGAATGTGTCTCACGTCCGTTTTTTGTTCTTATTCGCAGGACTGGAGACATTTCTTGGCTGATTGACAAAGGCTCTCAATGACTTCACATCTGAAAGGTCACGGGAACAGAGTCCACCTCAATATGGACACTTATGGTGCTGAGACACTGAGCAGCTATCCCGGTCAGGACACACACACACACACACAAACACACACACACAGATACAAACTGGGGAGAGGACTGTTGGAGACACATTTCCCTGAGGACGACACTGGAACTCGCTTTTGTTTCCTGAGAGACACTTTAACGTGAGCCGTTCACAGACTGGATCACTGTGTTGGCGCGTTGTCATGTTTCACAACAAAGCAAAATATATATATTGGATTCAGCGTCTGCGCTGCTGCAAGATGTATCTACCTGTACACTTTGTTTATAAGAAGCCAGGAATGGGCATTGGCATTTTGTACAAAAAAAAAAAATAACAATGTATATATCTATAATCCTGAATGCACTGTAACAGAATAAGAACATACAATTTGAACTGAATTTTTTTTCTAAGTTTGAAAATAACAGGATTCGGTTGTGTGCTCGCGTGCAGGCCTGTAGATCTGCATGGTTTTAATTTACTATAAGAGGAGTTTTAAAAAGAAATAAGACCCCCTAAACTGAGTTTTCTATTTAGATGCATCAGCAAACAAAGCTTCTATCTGCTAGAAACAAAAATGCAGAATCACATGCAGCAGAACCCTGAATGCAGCTTTAACACACACACACACACACACACACACACACACACACACACACACACACACACACACACACACACACACACACAGAGT
>OMLP01024645.1:16629-39009 GCA_900302685.1 Spondyliosoma cantharus | reverse complement strand
GCAGTGCGAGTGTGTGCGTGTGTGTGTGTGTGTGTGTGTGTGTGTGTGTGTGTGTGTGTGTATGTGTGTGTGTATCATTCTGCATTTTGACAGATTTTTCCAGGAAGTGTCTGACAGCAGGATTCAGCTTCAGGCCTGCAGATAACTGACTGCACAGCCTGAAGACAGTCTATAAATAAAAAATCTGCAGTATGGCACCTTTTCACATTAAAAGCATGAACAAACAGGTTGTATTTCACTCTGACAGTCTCTAATTGTTATTTCAGTCGCAGTCGGGACGTCGGTTGTTTACCGCTTTCTGTCTGCTCGCCATTTGGGCGCGGCTGTCAGTGAAATAGTTGTGGTTATCAAAGTGAAACTTTTAGCCGCAGAGCAGGAAGTTGCAGTAACAACAAGTGTAAAGGAGTGCAGAAGAAAACAAAAAGAAGATTAGTGTCACATCAGATTTCAGAGCTTTGTATTGATTGATGGCAGCTCGTCAAGGTGACTGACAGACGACAAAAGGGGGGACACTGATCAAAAATTGGGAATCAGAACAACACTCAAAGACAACACAGCTAGCTTAGCATTAGCCTGCAGCTGCACTTCCAGACACTCATGGTTGCACGAAAAATCAGCTGACTGGTACCAGAGATGTTGGGTTTATTTTCTCTTTCAGAGATCCTGTATTGATTTGTTTGGGAAGAGGGTTCACTCTGGACACATATGAGAAACCGAACTATGAAACAAAAGGCTGTGATTTCTTGTTGAACTGCAGCATTTTAGAAGTTTTATTTGTTTCTGATCATTTTAAGATCGAGTTATATCAACCCTTTTTTAGAGAGGTATCCACACACCAAAAAACACCAATTAAATTATCAAAAATGGTCAAATTTATTAGAATCATTTTAAATCCTGTAGTGATCAATCTCCTGGTACAATGAGATGCTTACATTTCACATTTCATAACATATCTCAAGCACAAGCAGGAAGTATTTAAGCTTATTATAGCTCCCCCTAATGGACAAATAATGGCAGTTTGTGGTTTGTACTCTGTGTGAGTAAAACAAAATGTCCTTGATCAAAGGGACAGTAACATAACAGAAAACTACACATGATGAATGTTAAAAACACACAGCAAACGAAGAAACACTCTGAATCTGACACCCGTCTCGATTTCCAAACCAGACAAGACATTTTCTCTAATAAAGTCCTCGACGTTCATGTCCGAACCTGCACCGAGAGGATCAGAGAGAGGGAGAGCGAGCTAAACTGACTGAAACAGAGAGAGAGGGAGAGAGAGAGAGAGAGAAAGAGAGTGTCGGTGATGCTGATCTCCTGTCACAATCCCTCCTCCCTCCTCCATCCTGCAGTCCAAAGGGATGAAGAACAATGACTCCATTCAGCTCTTGGGTTTCAAAGTCGACAGAAACCGCAAAGTGCTTCGGAGTGGGTGTTGGGAGATGGAGGGACGGAGAGGGGAGGGAGGCGTGTTTGCAAGTATGATAGAAAAGAGAAATGGTGGTGGGTGGTGGAGGCAGTGGAGGGGCTGCAGCAGCCTCAAATGATTTCATGTACTGTGAGTTTTATGACGGAGGTCATCAAGTACACGGGGTGGGTTTCTGTGGTATAGAGAAGAAAAAAGATGGTTCCCCTGAGGTTCTGTTGTCAACATAACAGATCTTTAGGAAACCTTTGAGGGCTGTAACTGACAATTATTCTCATTAATTTGGCAATAAACACATGTTTTTGCTTTAACGTATCATTTTGAAGTAAATGTCGGTTGCACAATGTAATGGTTATAGAGTAATGACACCGTTGAGATTGTCCCCCCCATAAACCTCTACTGAAAAATAAGATTTATATTTGCTTTCAGGTTTCAATTCTAGTCTACGCGAAAAACATAAACTCTTTGTTCGTCCTGTGTTGTTTTTAGCTACTCTGATGAAAACAAAAGCGTCCTGGTCGACTTTTCAAAAGCGGCGCTAACGATAATATCACTTGAAAATGAGGGTTTGGTACCATACTTGGTACTTTTAAGGGTATCGACTGTGTTACATCGGTAATACAGAGCACCAATACAGGTTAAACTAATTGATGCCAAATGTCTTATAAAGAGAAAGAGAAAGAGAAAGGGCGAGACGTCACCTCTCTAACAATTCTCAGTGAGTCGGGGCAACACTGGCTGCAGTATTTGTAATGTAAATAAATGTGACCTGACGACACACCTAGTCAAACATAAAACATGTCTAAAAGCTGAAGACTATCGTGTTTGATAGCCTGCCAGCCATGTCCCCTGCAACACCTGTCGCTAACGTTAGCATGCCTTCAGACAGCATTGTGCTCATGGAGAGTTGAACCCTCCTGCATTAATGACGAAGTATCAGCCAAGTTCATCAACATCTTTGTGTAATTAATTAGTTAACTAGGAGATAACTGGGCTTTCTTCACCGTCTTGGTCGATGTTATCTTACTAGTGTTAGCCAGTACACTGTTTACATGGAAACATAACATTGACTTCTGTTTCTTCTTTGGATAAGGAAGAATAAATGCTGCAATTGCGTATTGCTGCCCTCTTCTGCATGTTATAAATGTTTGTTTTGACAGTAATGTCTATTTTTCTGAAGCAATGCCAGTCATATTTGGAGCCAAAGGTACTGTTGGGCACCAGTACAGAATGGTATGTTCAGCAAAATATACCTCAAGTATCTAAAAGTCTACCAAGAACTTAAGATCTCTTTCTCGAATAGTTGTTGATGCCATTAGTGACCCATGCAGAACCAGTTGCTTACCAGTAACACTTCTAACTTCATTATAGCCTCATAAAGTTATTGTCAAACTATCTGAGCATCAAGAGGGGGACGAGAGGGCGTCTTGGCACCAACCGGAAAGTTTTTTGATCCGTGTACAGTAAGAATAAATCAAGGGCGGGGGTATTTTGAGTGCCCGAGGGCCCCTCTTCATTGGACAGCCAGAGAAGAAGAAGAGGAGATGGAGGGGGTGGAGGTGGTTTTGGGGGTTTCTCCTGTTTTATGAGGGTTCTGGCAGATTAGTAGAAGTCAGCTGTTAGTTGTTAAAACCTCAGCCTCGGGGGTAAAGGGGTGAATGAAGTGGGTTTTTACCACGACAGAGAAGAGCTGGGAGTTCCCCAGGGCACCTACGTCGGCCCGCTGAATGTTTGGTTTTGATAGTTTGTTCTTTTTGTCTTTTGTCCCCACTACCAATTTTGTGAGACACTTTCGCACTTTCTCTATTTATACATTGCATTTCTTCTTCATCTATCTCCTGTCTCACCCTGTTGTTCGTGATACTAAAATAGCTCATTGTTGCTGCATTGAGACGCTGAACCACTAATCCAGATTGCCTCTAGCTATAAGTGTGTTAACTCTGAGCATGCCTGGACAAACCCCCCCCTCGCCCTCCACACACACACACACACACACACACACACACACACACACACACACAAGCAAAACCACACTAAGGCAACAGTGAAACCGAAGACAAAGACGCACACTCTAAAGAAATTCTTGTGTCTAGTTTTGAGTAACATACATCTTTACTCAATATCTGTGAACAACCCACACACACCACATGTTGTTTGTGTTATGTTTATGGACAACTGTTCCATATTTGCACTTTTAATCACCACCCAGCCTTTAGAAATGTGCACAAGTGTCTCATTTTGTCAACAAAGAACTCAAGCTCCGTCTTGTCAAGTATCGGTCTGGATTTTATCTAAATTTGAAACTCCAGTCTTCATATGTCATCCTCCTGAGAAGTTAGATGTAAGCGTCGCCTGTCATTCCTGCATTGTGATGGAATGTTTGTTTGAGGTCGGGTTACAGAAACATTGTCAAACCATGTGATTTAGAGCCTGCCGGTTTTTATTTGCAACGCTTCGCTCCACCAGGTGATTTTACTCCTCAGCACACTTTGCGATCAGGAACTAATAAGTTTCCAGCTGGAGTTTATATAAGACCACCCTGATTATAAGACTCTTTGGACTCGTTTCCACTCTCTTCTTCTTCTTCTGTGGTAGCAGATCTAGAAATTAGATTTGAGGATTTGCTGCTTTTCTTTGCCATTAATGACAGTAAATGAAGAGTCTTTGGGTTTTGTACAAAAGAAGCAGTTTGAAGACATGGCTTTTGGCTCTGGGAAATTGTGATGACTGTTTTTCACTATTTTATAGACTAAATTAATTGTGAAAATACTTGGTCTCTACCTAGGCCCAAGAGACGGCTTTATTTCAATCAAGAATAATCCAATATCAAATAAAACACATTTAAGCCCACTAGAGCTGGATATTCTCAGGATCTGCATGAACTTCTACTTAGTCACAGATATCAAAAACGTCCTATTTTGTTAAAAAAGAGTGAGAAAAAACTGCTGGAACTGTCCTTTTATCCGGATCTGCACCAAAAGTTAATGGGGGTCTGTAGTGGAACCCAACCTCCATCCACATTTTGTGGAAATTACTGCTGACACACCAACCATCCAACAAACCAACCAACCAAAAATAAAACAACCAATCAACCTACCAAAAAGCAACCATCCAACAAACAAAGCAATCGAACAACTACCAAACAATCAAAAATAACCAACCAATAAACATTGTAAACATAGTTGTTTGATTGATAAAATGTCAGAAAACAATGAAAAATGTCCCAAGATGACGTCCTCAAACATCGTGTTTTGTCCACGACACAAAGATATTCAGTTCACTGTCATAGAGGCAAGAAACCAGAAAATATTCATATTCAACAAGCTGGAAAAATAGAATTTAGCCTTTTTTTCCTATAAAAGATTCCTCAAACCTATAAATTGGTTATCAGAATAGTTGGTGATTAATTCAAATCAGCGTTGCAGCTCACAACGGAAATCAGCAACTATTTTGAAAATTAACTTATTTTTTCAGCTGCTTTTACAGTTACTGGTTCCAGCTTCTGATAATGTGGGAACTTCCTGCTTTTCTTTTACATAAACAATAGTGAATTAAATATCTTTGGGTTTGCTTTTAGCTGGTAAAAAAAAAACTGCTCCACTAAAGCTGCTAAACATCTGTGGTTGAACTGGGAAGCTTCCAGTGGTTAAGATCCGGAGACTGTGGCTGTTGCAGGAAGCTCCCAGGTGGGAATCTTTGCAAAGGGATTTGCTGAGAGGGAGTGCATGTGCTCAGCTAATCTCACTTGGATAAATAAACTAAGCTTGTGTGCACCTAAACGCTGCTGTAGGCCTGCAAAACAAAAGAGGATTCAGTATTTAAATTCATGAAATGTGAGAGCGCATGAAATCGATTGGCGCTGTTGTGTTTTGCCATAAATCATGTTAAACGCCGTGCAGAGCGTGCCGTGGGAGCAGTCAAACATTTGGCATGGCGCAAGGCTAAAACTCCCCGAGAGGAGGGGGGAGCAAAGGAGCATGGGATTAAAAATGAGAAGAAGTCTGTTTTAACATGAAGCAGTTATTTAAACTTGCATGTTGGCACATTTCACAATGTGTGAAAGGTTCAGTGTGAGAGCAGGTAACATCAACTTTTACACTCGGCACCTTTAATTGTTTTTCGCTTGGATGCACAGTTTTAATCTATAGAAATCTCAGTGAGATTAGTCACCTTTTGTTCCATCCTTTTCATTGTCCTTCCCTGTGTAACCTGTTCTTATTCCTGGAAATGTATGTAAAATGATCCTGAACATCTATCCCAGTCGAGCCCAGAGTAAATTCAGGGCTGTTGTTGAACAATTGGGAGTACAGACAGGGTTTTGTGGATATTTGAAAGGTTATAAGATGATAAACTGTAAATGCGTGTGGCGTTAAGATTAGGAGTTTGAATACACAGAGACCTGCCTGAGAGTAACAACTCATTATAGTTCTTTATTTCCTTATTTAATTAACTTTGTGCTGATAAAATAGTCAAAAATACTTGTTCAGCTCAAAAAACATCCTCTTCAAACTACATACATTTTCAAGTTTAGGGCTTTAAAAACGGATATAAACTATATATTACTGGGTCTGAACTCTCATTGGCTACATGGTGCATCAATCATCTGGAGGCTGGTGTGTAAGTGGCTCAGGAGAGAGGAGAAAGACGAGAGAGTGGGTCACTCGTTGGCTGTTGGAGGCTCTAGGGCGGGCATATAATCATCTCTTTTGTCACCATTAATTATGAAGTACTGTGTTTTGGACCAAATATTTGACTGAAATGCTTCTAGTTGACATTTGGGAGTAAGAGAAGACAGTTTTGTCGTTGTTAAGTTTGATGCACGACTGAAAAAAGCAACCTAAAAATGTGCTACTTTGGCTCTGATGCAATATGTTATCTGCAAAATAACTAATAACTAAAGTTAGTGAGTAAAATATTTTCCTCCAAAATGTGGCAGCATGGAAGTTCAAAGTAGTACATCAAAGTTCTAGTTAATGTGTAACTACTGCTTTAACTTCTATAAAGGAAACTCAGACTTCGGTTGGTTCCAGTGAAAGTAACAAGCACAAAGATCGACAATCATCAAAAACACTCATGAAAGAGCCAGAAGGAGAGAGTACAGTCTGGTTAAATCCATAAAAGGACCAACGCATTCAGATAATTTGAGATTTGCTTTGCAGCCTGGTACAAAGACGAGAACATGCCAGAGGACAACCAAACCAGATGGGTTGGTTAAACACACTAAAGCACAGAGAAAGTCTTTAAATCTCCTCCCGGTGTATCTGCATCACATTTCAGAAGCTGAGAGTTTCATGCTCAAGAACTAAATCTCGATCTGTGGCAGGAAATCCAATTGCGAAGTATTTAGGCAACTCTAGCAACCCAAACAGAGATGCACCACGAGCCATAAAAAGCTGAAGAGAACACTTAATTTGGGTTGAGAAACAGCTGGTGCAAATACCAAAATACACTAAACAGACGAGGAGATTGTTTGAAACGAGACGAGAGAAAAAGAACCAAGACTGATTTTGTTTGGCATGAGCCGTAAATCAGCAGTAGAAAACAGAAGAACTCGTATTTATTTGTGGCACTGAGGTGCCCTCTTGTGCTGATTTACACCAGCGACTCTCACACTGCCTGTTTTTTTTATGTGATTAATGGTGCTGCCAACCACTCATAGTCCCAAAGCAGCATTTCACTTGTTTCACACATATTGGAGGTTTGCCACCCTGCATGCTCGGGCTCAAAGAATTCTCCTATTGATGCAATACCAGTCAGTAAATTAACATAAAAAGGGAGTGAAAAAGACAGAACTTTAAAGAATATAGTGTATAAAAAGGATGCAAAGTGGGAACAGGTGGAAACTGATGCAGAAATACAAAGACAGCTAAACACAGCTACAAGTTAAAGGTTTTGAGATAGACGACACTCACTGCCACAAGATGTCGCACAGGTGCATTCACAAACATATGCATAACTATCTTTCTCCAGAATACCTTTAAGAGTTTGCCTACATTAGGCCTACATAATGTTGCTTTAATTGTCCACTTTAATGCCCTAGCTGCTTTTCAGTATTCTCTCTAACAACGTTTCCCAGAACTGTCTCACTCTGTTTCCACCTGTTATGCTAAGCTAAGCTATCTTTTGCTCGTCAATGTCTATTCCTTTTGGAGAAGGTTTTGGACAGTTGGGCGGTGAACTTGTGATGGATGTTTGTCACAATTTCTTGAAAATATAAACTAATTAATCCTGAAAATATCCAGTAGATTAATCCAGTAAGTAGCAGAAGGCCCAGACGCTATGCAGGCTGCTGGTTCAGAGAGGAAAAGTTCTGAAACCAAACTGTAGTCTGATACTCATGTAAAGACAGTAACACACACACAGGCATACACACACACACACACACACACACACACACACACACACACACGGAGGCTGGCTCAGCCCCGTCCTTGTTAAAAACGTCCAGGCCAAACGAGGATAACAGGCAGAGCCACAAAATTACCCGTTGGCCTCGGCGTTTCCCTCGCGGACCGAGCACAGCGGGGTGTCGGCCATTTTGGAAGACAAGGACCATGTGAAGTGGTCGACGAGGGCCTCCGACGCTGTCGGAGAGACTCAGATCGATTTGGATCAGGCTGGTTTTTCTAATAGTTTTGTTCCTAAATGAGATGGCCGCCGATGGAAGCACGCAGCGTCTTCTCCAACAAACCCATTATAAAAAGAATTTCATGTATAATTTGGAGATACTGGATAATAACCCTCTGATTATAAGATCCAACTCCCTGGAAATGTTTTATGTAGAGCATATTTTAGTTCCTTACAGTGATTATATGTGACAAGCTCAAGTTTTTCTCTGGAATAGGATCTTTAAAAATGTCTGACGGCACAAAACTTCAAGGAAACTTTATGCTCGAATTTAATACTATTCATCAGATTGAATTCCTCGACTAATTACCGCCTTCATCCCCTGTGTTTTCTCAAAATGTCTGTTGACCATGTCTCGTTGTCTAAATTTGGGCAGTAATCGAGGATGGAATATATACTAAAATACAGACTGAAGCTGATTTTCTGCTGATAATTAAGCTTCTTTTCCTCGTCCATCATCGTTTCTTAGCTGGTTTCCTCTCTAAATCCACCTGCTTCCTCTCTGAGAGGATATTTTAAGGTGCTCGGGGCAGTTATTTTTCTCTTTTGATAAGAACAGCTCGATAGGTGCCAGAGGAGGAAGAGGAAGAGGAGGAAGAGTTGAGTGATGGTGTCGTAAGACGACAGGAAACATCAGGCAGCTCCGCCCTGTTGCAAAGAGATTTTGTCATTCCTCTTTTCTGTTTTTCTCACTTCAAGATTCTCCCATTTCGCAATATATTTTTGTCAACATAATCAGCTGTTGTTAACTTCTGTGCAGGAATTTGAAAAACTGGGTGGAGAAAAGTAAAAGTTTCTCAAGCTAGTTTCGGTTCCTGACTGTGGTTTCTTCTTCTGTGTTTTTCTCAGAAAAGTGTGAATGGTGAAATGAACAAGAGCTCAGAAGCTACAGAAACAAATTCAGGCAAAAATGTAACCAAGTCTTCCTGATTTTTCTTCCATTAGTTTGGTTGAGAAGGCTTCTGATGTGTCAAACATGGCAAGAAAATGTCCTGTCGGACTTTTAAAAAAATATCTGGGGGGATTAAGCCAACAAATAACAGCTGGTTCTGTCCCGACATCTCATCAAAAATATCCAGTTTTGTCGCCACAAACCTGGCGGGAAAATATCCCAACATCTCGTTTAAAATGTCCTGATGTCTCTTTAAACATATCTGTTATTGTCACCACCAGCTTGGTTGGAAATTTCCTGACATCCCGAAAAAAATACTTTGTTTTCTCTTCTTCTGTGCATTTAAAAAATGTCTTCTTCTTCTTCACTTTCAGCCACCATGAAAAAAGGCTCAAACGGCTCCAGCTGGACCAGTGAGCGGAGCCTGATGTTCGGGGGAAACATCCCGAACGTGCTGCCTTCCTCCTCCACAAGCACTCCTTCAGCCTCCTCCACCTCCTCCACCCAGATGACGTCCATCGACGGAGTCAGCTTCTCCGAGGGAGAACTGCTGCTTCAGGTAACAAGTTTGTTTCATTACAAATTGTGTGACAGACAACATACGACACGCAGCTCTAAACAAAGTTTGTCTCTGGTTTTCAGGCGCTGAACGGCTTCGTGTTGGTGGTGACGGCTGAAGGATACGTCTTCTACACATCCCCGACCATCCAGGACTTCCTCGGCTTCCACCAGGTATAACTCGAGGCTTTTCAACAGCTTTTTTAGGCACAGAGATTAGAAAAAACTCACAGCAAAGAAAGAAAATTAAGAAAAATACATGTGTAGCTCTCAAGCAGGATGTTTTCTTTCTTCAGAGCAGCATTTATCTGTCTTAGAAGGGATAAAATCAGTCGATGTGAGGAGGAACACACTGTTGTGAAAATGAGCTCATTGAAATATCAGCAATTACGCATTACATTCCCAAATGTTTCTTCCACCAAACCTCCTACTACTTCTTATTTTGACCATTTTTTCCCAGGAAATTTGACCACCTAGTTCTCATTATTTGGACCAATTCTTATTGGTTTCTTTTAGTTTTGCTCTGAAAAACAATTAATTTGGAAATGCAGGAGCTGCGTTAACATACATATACAACTGGACGGTAGAAAATCAAATAAAATCTTTGAAGCGCCTCATTTTAACTGGTGTTTTCCTTTAATTGTGTCGGGGAGGATTTCTGGACATATGATGCCGATTTTGGGTAGAGATGAGGAGGAAGCTCTCCCTCCTTTACTCTCCGTCCTCTCCTGAAGCTGTCCGCAGCTCTGACAGGTTTATTTATCCAAAGTTTAAAACGCTTAAAAACAAGAAAATCAGAACGGACATTTGGAGGATCGTTTTACACATCTCAGAGTGGTTCAGTAATTCATCCAGACAACGCTCTAAATGATGGACACGCTGACGGGTCAGAGGGTGAAACACATGTGAGTCATGTGTCTGACTGCATGTGTGCGTTTTAATGTGTGTGTTTGTGTGTACGATGAGAACTGAACGGCTTTGTTGGCTGTGAACTCTTGACTTGTAAACACATCCGTTTGAACCGGGGTTAAAGATGTCGGGGAGAAAGGGGAAAGAAAAAACGTAGCCTGGGGAGAGTGCACGTGGTAAACAGTTCACACACACACACACAAATACACGCCACAGCTTTTCCACAACACAATCTGGGGTGAGGATGCCAATCAGGGCAGGAAGCGTTTTGTTGTGGAGGCCACAGCGGCTGCTGAAGCCCAAAATTCACCAGCTGCTTCGACTATTTTTCACCATTAAAACTTATTTTATAAAAGCAGCTCTAATCATTGGTACAGTGGAGATAAAACTGGTTTAAAGAAAGAGATGTTACTGCTCTCTCGTGCTCACAAATCCTGACTTCAGGGTTGCTTTGAACTCAACAAAGCCTGCTGAAGCCATTTTTCATCACCGTTGACAAAGGCGGGTTTGTTTGTCGACGGTTGAGTAAGAGGTGTGGCTCTTTCAGCACCTCGCTCCTTCAGCACAACGGCGTCTCTGTGTTTTCAGCGCCGTTCATCCACTTGTTCTCACCGTGTGTGAGCGCCAGTGTGTTTACGCTTGCATCATCGGTTCTGAACGCAGCTCGCCAGAACAAACAGTGGAGGAGCCGCAGCTCGCCAACAAGACGCTCGAACAAGGGCTGAGCTGGAGGAGAGCCCGAGTTCCAACCAGCACATAAAATCTATTATTTAATATTGGATAAGAGCTGAGTTTAAAGCACACACAACTTAAAACTAGTGCTGAAAGACCAGGATGTAGATACAAGGATACAGTTTTTGCTGATTTTGCAAAGTTTGCTAAGATATGATTCCATTCAGGGTCTTGAGATGATAAATTCTGCCAAAACAAGGCCAGAATTTAACACATTCAAAAACTTAACTAACATCATCAACTTACGTCAGATGACAGCACACGTCTGCTGAAGTTAGCATGCTAATCAGCTAGCCCCAGCCCGTTTTCTTCCACCGTGCAGTTCCAAAAATCTTACTAAAGTCTTTCTTCTTATTTTGACCACTTTTATTGTGAAGGTGTTTGTTTCTTCTTTTGTGTTTTTCTCAAAAATATGTAAAAAGGTGATCAATTAAATATAAATGTACTAACTTTGTCTCAAAAGCCACAAAAATAAGTGGTAATCGACTACATGATAAATATTTTGTCAGTGCTTTAGTTTATACTCTAGAGACATGATGGTTTGTTTGTCCGTCTTCAGTCGGACGTCGTCCATCAGAGTGTGTTCGAGTTGATCCACACAGACGACCGAGCTCTGTTCAGACGGCAGCTCCACTTCGCTCTCGACCCCAATGGAAGCCAGCAAGATGGCGTCGCAATGAGTCCCAGTAAGTCCAGTTGAACCTGAAACCCGTGGATAAAAACCTGAAGTAGCATCTTAAAGAAGGACATAAGTAATCGATTGGTTCTTTTCCTGCAGGTGAGCAGAACTCTGCGGAGATCAGCAGCAACGTGATGACCTACGACCCAAAGGCCATCCCTCCGGAGAACTCGTCTTTCCTGGAGAGAAACTTCTGCTGTCGCTTCCGCTGCCTGCTCGATAACTCGTCCGGCTTCCTGGTAAAACACACAGATCATCTGTGTTTGAAGCCGTGATGTTTTAAAGGTGATGTCTAATCTCTCCTCTGTGTTCATCTCCAGGCCCTGAATTTCCGCGGCCGCCTGAAGCTGATCCACGGTCAGAACCGGCTGTCCGAGGACGGGACGTTGATCCCACCGCAGCTCGCTCTATTCTCCATTGCCACGCCGATGCAGCCGCCGTCCATCCTGGAGATCCGCAACAAGACGCTGTTGTTCCAGAGCAAACACAAGCTGGACTTCACCCCGATGAGCATCGACACCAGGTAGATGATTGTCTGTTACAGATTTAGATGTTTCTTGGTGTTTTCTGTCTTCTCAGAATTAAATTAGAAACATAATATATAATATATACTTGATCTTTTCCTGCTCCACAGAGGGAAGGTGGTTCTGGGTTACAATGAAATCGAGCTCTGCATGAAAGGTTCAGGCTACAACTTCATCCACGCTGCAGACATGATGTACTGCGCCGAAAACCACGTCAGAAGTAAGTATTATTTATTTATTATAAGCCCAAATATTTGCTCGTTACAGCTCATCAGACGTGAGAATGTTCTGATGAATATGTGTGACTCTTTCTTTCTTCTCTCCAGTGATTAAAACAGGAGAAACTGGTTTCACCATCTTCAGGCTGCTCAGTAAAACCAGGACCTGGATCTGGGTCCAGTCCAACGCCAGGCTGGTCTTCAAAGGAGGGAAGCCGGACTTCATCGTGGCCCGGCAGAAAGCTCTCACGTAGGTTCACAACCGGAATAAAGAATACTGCAACTGTTACTACTAGTCCAACTACACAGGGCTAGATCACCACCTTCTGGTAGTTTCATTTATCAAAAAGTGTGAAAAGTTTGCATCAGTCAAGGTGTTTGTTTTAATAGATTAGGCTCTTAGTTGCTCAATGATAAAATAGTTTTTTGCTCATTACAGCTTCTCAAATGTGACATTTTGCTGCTTTTCTGTTTCATTTGACATGATAATAATTATTGGTTACATTTTACTTAAACTCCAGAAATGTAGTATTTGAACAGACTATGGTAACATTAGAAAAAAGGTCTAAAACAAAAAGTGGATTATAATAAAAATATATGCCTCAAAAAATACATTATTATGCCAAAATAAATATACACATTAAAATGATCTACTGACGCTTCTAAATTACTCACTCTTGTTTGTTTCCGTCACAGAAATGAAGAAGGCTTACAACAGCTGCAGCTCCGTCGGCAGCAGCTGCCGTTCAGCTTTGCCACTGGAGAGGCGCTGCTGTACGACGTCATTCCCACCATCGACCCCAACCCCCCGCCATGCTCCGCCCCCAAGCAGAGGAAGCTGGACAGCTACTCCGTCAGCCCCAACTCCCTCCTGGGCTGCATGCTGAACCAGGACCAGTCCATCTACTGTGAACAGGAAACTGGCAGCAACATCAACTCGCTCAACGACATCGTCTTCCAGGAAACCCACGCCACCGTCAGCGTGCCCGGAGACATCTGGCTGGAGACCACACCCAAACCTGCCGGAGGCCTGGTGAAGTCCGAGGCCACAGTTCAGGACATGATGGATACCCTGCAGCAGATCCTCGGGGACAACGACCTCAGCGATGTCCTGGATGTGGCGCCGGATGAGCTGAAGAGCTGGGAGAGCACCCTGCTGAAGATGAGCACCAAC
Organism: Spondyliosoma cantharus; assembly: GCA_900302685.1. Lineage (NCBI taxonomy): Eukaryota > Metazoa > Chordata > Actinopteri > Spariformes > Sparidae > Spondyliosoma > Spondyliosoma cantharus. The sequence goes on along the minus strand of OMLP01024645.1, from coordinate 25,270 downwards.
AGCTGCGATATGAACGAAGACCTCAATGATATTCTCAACAACGACATCCTTACGTACGTAGAGGAGCAGCTCCAGAGGGAGGGCGGGCTCAAGTTGCCGGATCAGCTGGATGATATCCCGCCATGCCTCTCCACGTTGGACCTGCAGAACCAGGATCTTGACCAGTGTGAAGAGCAGGACTTTGGATGGCCTCTAGAGCCACAAGTACCAAACAGAGGGGACATGATCACCAGGCAACCAAATCCAATCCTGGGGATGATGAAACTGACCCACATGGATCTTCCTCAGATGGGTTCTTCTGGTCTCAACGGTCCAACCCTTCAGCAGATCACCTCCCAACAAACTCCTGATGGTCTTGGACAGGGCTCCACTGGTGCTCCAGTTTCCTTCAACCCCTCCTTGGTGGACTCTAGCGCTCAGAACCAACTGAGAACCTTACAGGTCAACGCCAAGGAGAACAACCTCGGATCGTTCTCGCTCAGGCAAACCAATCAGATCCACCCAAACCAAATGGCTCAGAACCAGCTCCAGATGAGGACGCCCAACCCTCAGATTGGCTTGCAGGACCAAACCGCCAATCCCGTCTTCAACTTTCAGGGCAACCAGTGGAACTCCTCAGTCCCAAACCAAGCCTTTGTAGAAACATACACCCAAAATATTTCAAACAAACCCGCTTTCACTGCAAATCCTCCTTTGACCAGCTGCCTGCAGGGACACTTTTCACTCCAGACACAAAACAGCGAGAATCAGAGCCTTTCATGGCCGCTGGAGCAGCAGCAGCAGCAGCAGCAGCAGCAGCCGCTGATGTCCAGTGGACACCAGATGGGTGCCTGCCTCAACCAAATGTCAGGGTTCCAGAGGAATCCCGTTCCTGGTGTCGTCGCTGGCCAGAACGCCATCAACGGCAGGCCGATGTTCAGGACTCCAGAGACTTCAAACGTATCGTTTCCTATTCAGCAGAACATGGCGCCTTCGAGCAGTTGTATGTTCAGAAACGCCCCCCCTTCTGTGCCTGTAAATGGTTTGCACCCCATTCAGAGACTAAACCCCGTCAACAACCAGATCCCCTCCAAGCCTTCCTGTTTGTATCAGAATCTTCCTGGAGGCGGATCTGTGCTGGGGAGGACGACCATCCCGAATCCTGATGAGGTGCCGCTGTCCTGCCAAATGAGCGCCGGTCTCGACCCGGACAGCCTGTTGGCACAACAGCAGTTCGTAAACTTCAGTGAACAGACACAGGTAAACACAACATCAGAGAACTGAGAGATTTTAGATAGTGATCAATCTGACGAGCGTCCACAATCCAGTTTGTAGACGAATCGTAGAGATCCCGGTATAGTTGAGTCATAGAGGCTCATGTCTTCTTTGACTGTAACAACGTTTCTTACGTCATGATTGTTGTTTTAAACCTTCTTGAGTTTAGGTTGCCATCTTTACATCTGGCCAGAGACTAAATATTCATCCTGTTTAAACTTGTTACACCTGCGTCTGTGCAGAGTAGCAGATCAAAAGTCCAAAGTCAAAAGTTAGTGAAAAAAGACAGATGTAGCCGTTTCTTTCTAGCAGAATATTCTGCTTCAATCCATACTTGCTGGCGTTCATAAAAACATGTTTACATATTCAGAACTCAGAACAGAAGCATAGAATGAAAAAAGGTGACACTGAGTACAGATGAACAGATGAACCTTTGTAGTCCGACCTAACCAGTGTCTTCCCTTGTTTCACAGGTCAACAGCCATCCAGTTGTCGGGAACGGAGGTTTCCCCTTCTCGTCCTCGCTGCCCAATGGGAACGCCTACTACTCAGAGAACAAATAGGAATCAGCTGCTGTGATCTGGGACGCCAGAGGATCCAAACCCGGACTGCTTAATACTCCTGTCTCCAAATGTCAAAGTGGAGTAGACTGAAGAACAGAAATGTGCCCGACGAGGAAAACAGGACGCCTCTCCTTCTCGTCGTTCTTTTGATTTGGCGATGAAAACTTTAAGAGTTCACGTGTTCGTTTCAGGCCGGCTGGAAGACAAGAAGAAGAAGAAGATCAGTTTGGAGTTTGTGTTTCTCAGAGAGGGAATCTCGTCTTTGTAGCTGGTTGGATTGTACCAAAAGAAAGAAAACGGATGACCTGCATCAGTGGACTGTTTTTGATTTGAGACAACACAAGTAAGTCTCGCAAACCATTTTCAGGTTTGTTTTTTTTTCCACCACATCGATGGATGAAAGTTTGGCTGCAGCAGCATTGTCCTCTTTCTCTTGTGATTGCTTACAAATGATCAGAAAAGTCTTTTAAAGACTCCAGAGTGTCTTTTATTTATCATCTGGGAATATTTAGATGTCCGGGAATCAAAAGAAACTCCAGAAAGAAAAGTGTAGAAGAGTTTGAGGAGGTCTTTTCTCTTGTAAAACACTTCAGACAAACCCTGAAACTTGCGCTTATGTGGCTTGTCCAATTACAGTTTCTGGCTCATTACTGCCCCCTTGGGGCCGGAGGGCACAACTACACCCACTGCAGCTACATTCAGTGAGAGCAGCAGTGGTTGTGCTTGTTTTTCTCCCTCTGGTCACAAGAAATGATCCCATTCATGCTGGAAACTTTAGTCGGTGTGAAAGTGGAAGTTATTCAGTCTCAAAACAAGAAGTTGGATCTCCTCTTCTTCTTCTCGGAGCTCTCTAGTTATTCACAAACATCACAGTGCTGGAGAGGAGTTCCAGCTCTAAGACGGTTTGTTTTACAAGAGAAAAGACGTGAAGGGTGACGACTAAAAGCCTCTGCGAAAGTGAACAGAAAGAAACTCCTGTTGATCCTCTGCCGCCTGCGCTGCACAAACACGCCACCTTCCTCCCTGAAAATCTGTTTTTATTGTGCACGCTCAGAAGGATAAAATGTCGACCTGTTTTGTTTTATTTTTGCTGTTTTTTGTCCTTTTGAAAATGCGTTTTGATTAAGTTCATTTCAACTCTTTACTGTTCCCAGTGAGGGAGATAATTAGCTTTGCAGACAGGGTATATCAACAAAACAACGCACAAAAACAACGTCACAGCATCATCCTGCTAACAGACGATCTTTAGAGATGATTCTGTGAAAACAGCTGCTCGCTTGTGTCTCTTTTTATGTATCTGAAACGCATTCAGCCCGAGCGTCTTCTGTCATTGAGCCAGTTCTTCTTTTCTTTGATATTTCTGTGTTTTCCTGTTGTGCCTTAAACTGACAGCACTGTTTGAAACTTTACAGGGACAGTCTGTCGACACTTTAAAACATTTCCACCGGGATAAAAAAAAAAAAGACAACCAAAGTTAAACTTCAACAAGCCAATTGTTTTGCACTATTCCTTTAAAGTTTGCCAAAGCATAGCGAAGAGAAAATAATTCACAGATCTGTTTCTGAGCTTTATTACAAAAAGAGATTCCGATAGCAACAACATTTGCACAAACTAAGATGATTTTAGTGATTTTAGACGGACTGGATCCTCCAGACTTTCCATTAGAGCAGAATAGTGAGTGATCAGGAGGATCAGAGTCTCTGTCGGGGGTTTCTGACCTTTTCTTTGTGCTTCTGAGTCTAAAGTCAGAACTCCTTTCCCGTCTGACAGTGGACCTGATCCTGCTCTGTAAAGCTGGTCGCTGCCTTCACATTGGATCAAATTAAACAGAGTGATTAACTCCCAGGATGTTCAGTCATCAGTTTTTGACCCTCTCCTTGTGTTTCCCACCTCAGATCTCCGTCCTCTTTCCTCTTTTCTGTCTTTGTGGTTTAATTTATCGACGCTCTCGCTCGGACCGTCCGGCAGCGAAACACAGAAGTAAAAAACGGTTTAAAGGCAGCTATTGTATATTTTAAAACGAGGGGGGGAAAAAAGGAAAAAGAACACGAGTTAAACTTCAAGTGCCTTGGAATTGACCTCTATGTGATTGTGTGTTGATCTTAAAAACTCAGCATTTAGATAGAAAAAGAAAAAGAAAGAAAGCCTCCAACGTGCGCCGCTTCATCAGTACTGAGCCATGGGAGCAGAACTTCTGTGCAGAATACTTATAGCTTCCTCTGTGACGTGAAACTTGAATATTTTTGACTTCAATACCAAAAAACAAGTCATGAAGCCATCTGTGATGCTTTATTCTCCAGGATACCAAAGGGACAAGACAGAAACACACATCCACGCTGTCTGTCGACTGTCTGATGATTCTGATAGGAAACAAACCAGAACGATTGTAGTCGTGGTTTCACAAACTGTGAAGATATGTTTATATTCACCAACAATGCTGCGTTCACGTCATGTGGGAGTCATTAAGAGTTTCCAAGATTCTGCTCATGAAATAGAGATGATTTAAGGTCAAAGTGCTTTCATGGATTTAAAATACGTCAATAAACACAGAAGAAGAAGAAAAGAGAGAAGGGAACAAGTCAACAAATATTAAATCTTCAGCCGTTCTGACCCTCAGCCGTGCAGAAATTACAGACGAGGAAACTTATTTTTAAAAAACAAAACGTGAAATTATCAATCATCTTTTCAAAATCCAGATATTTTTTTTTTTTCACCACAGTCATCCAAAAGTGCTGTGGTGAAAGAACAGCAGAGTAAAGACAGATGTACCCCAACAAACTTCAATCAGGAAACAAGCTAGAAGTTTCTGAATTTACGAGGTGCACTTGAATGCACCGTCAAGTGGGAAAAATGGTGCCTTCCATCTGGTTCAAGTTCGCGTGTTTACAGGAGTGTGTAGTTTGGATACGGGACAAACCATGTGACGTGAACGCTAGCAACAACCTGCCCCTTTCTCTTAGAGTCGTTGAGGGGCATTCTGGGTAATGTAGTGAACCACTAACTGCAGTAGAAGCAAAGGAGGCAGGTTGAGTTACGACTGCTTTGAATCAGTTTTCCTTAAACGTGCATAAAATCTTAGTTTAAGGCTCATAAAAATATGTCTTTCTTTAATATGGGTTTACTAAATATCCTCTATTACTGAATAACTTAAATATTACAGTAAATGTACATATTTAATGGACAAAGTGATGATTGCTTCTTAACAATCCGTGAAAGTTGAGCCAAAGCTTTTGTTTCCCCAGATTTCACCGTCGACGTCTTTGTGAATTTGAGTTTCGACGCGTTAAAGAACATTGTTGGTGACATTATGATGTGCTATGACAAAAATCACCACGTGTGCCAGCAGAGTCACCAAAAAAATCTGAATTAGACCAAAAATCATCACAGATGGATCCAATCAGTACAAAATGAAGCGTTGTCGAGTGCTTTCATCAAAATATCATAAAGAAATATAAATATATATCTTGTTGCTTGCTTCTAGATTTAAACAAAAAAAAAGCTTTGTACTTATTATACTTTTATTTTTCAAACCCAGGAGGCCAAGGCTGGCTCCACATTGCAGTATCTTTGTGTACCTGTATATAAATATATATATTTGTTGTTTTTTTCAAATATTGTCCTATATTGTGTATTTTAATGTCATATTGCCTTAACCTGACTCACACCTGTCATCATTTTTTTGTACATTTTCTGCACAGCATAAACATATGTAACCTCTTATAATGATGTTTTCTTTTTGTATCTCTTCAACTTATTATATTTTGTGGATTTGCCTTCAATATTTTGCCTTTTATCAGCGTATTGAGTGTTTGACCTGTTCATGCTGACCGTATTAAAGGTGATCTGATCACACAATGTTACTGTTCATCTCTTTGTGGGTATTTTTACTCCTCAAATGTAGATACATTTAAAGGAAAGAAATTGGTTTAAATGATATTTAGTCATTTAAGTTGTAGTTGTGATGACTGTGATGCTCTCCAGTGTCCACTAGAGGACACCGTAACTCCAACTGTAACTGCTCGTTAGTACATCTGCTCCTGTTTCACAATCTGCTCCCAGTTAAGCCTTTAATGGTTTCACTGCAAGAAGAAACTGGGCCAGAAGGGATCAAACACAGTGTAATATTATCTTACTGTGACACACTGCGTCACAAAGCAAGTACAATGGCCTCAAAACGGCAGGAAAACACAAACCAGGAGTGATTGCTAACATTGTTAGAGAGCAAACAGTAATATATCCTCCAATATACAATATTCAAAGCCTTTACTTCAAGAACGCTCACATCTAAACATAGTAAAATAAAAAGTATAATATGGCATTTTATGTAAAAAGTACAATCATTTCCCCTGAAATTAATTGTTTTGAGATGAAGCTATTTGTATGATATGTTAACTCAGAAAGCAAGCTAACATTAGCCACATTTATAGCTAACATTAGCTACGCTTATAGAAATGAAAGATGAATTACATCGACAAACAGCTCAGTTTGTCAATACAAGTGAAAGTGGAATAAGTAAAGCTCGCTAACATTTGCCACATGTATCAAAATAAATCATATCAACAAATATAGCTCAATTTATTGATATAATGTTAGCTAAATAAAACTAGCTAACATTAGCATTATCGCAAACATTGGCCACACCTTTAGAAAATTCCAAATTAACGACAACGGCTCAGTTTGTCAATAAAGTTAGCCGAGTAAAGCAAGCTAACATTAGCCACATCTATAGATATTACACATTACATAGCTCATCTAATCAATATAAAGTTAGCTGAGTAAAGCTGGCTAACATTAGCCACATCGTTAGCTAACATTAGCCACATCTATAGAAATTAAACATTAATCATGTAAGCAAACATAGCTCAGTACAAAGTTAGCTAAGTTAAGCTAGCTTTATTTTTTATTTTTAAATGATAACACCTTTTAAAGCTACATGCTCTCCTTCAAAATGATAAAATGTAGTTAGCTTCTCTAAACTATTGTATAAATCACTATGTGGGGCTGTTCTACAAAACAACACCTCATTAAATGTTAATAAAACATCAAAACAGCATCATTAATATAAAACACGTCAGTCATACCTGTTTATTATCGATAAATATCCGAACATTTTGAATTTTAAAAGTCAACCGTTATTTTTCCCTACGTCACCTTTGACCCGCCGCGCGCTCCCGACGTCCAATCAGTGCCGGCGGAGGGAGACGAAGAAGGAGCGCGCGCAGGTTTGTGGAGGAGGGAGGACGTAGGAGAGGAGAGGAGGCAGGACGCAGGACGCAGGAGAGGAGAGGAGGCAGGACGCAGGACGCAGGAGAGGAGAATTTAACTTTAACACGGTTCCATGTTGATATTCCGGGTCTGAACTCCAGGATGTGAAGTTCAGACGGAGGGTTTGTTTTCAAACGTCTGCGGGATTCGAGGCGGCGGCAGCGGGACGACACGGACGAGATGACCGTTAACTGCGCTAACCGTCCGGTCACTTGTTCTTCTTCACCCGGGAGCTGTCATGTCATCTGATTTAACGTTGCACCGACTTCACCGATAAGTGATCGATCTGTGGTCGTGTTATCCGTCTCATCCCCTCTGTAAACGGACATGTTTGGATTAACTCCGGTCTGAACTCGGCTGTTCGGCGTTTAACGCGAGTTTGGAGCGTTTCTGTCCCAGAACACATGAATCTGGTCCTGGAGGAGCGACCGGCGTCTGTCCCACAGCTTCTACTGGACTCTACCGGTCCCCTCTGGACTCTACTGGACTCTACCGGTCCCCTCTGGACTCTACTGGACTCTACTGGCCCCCTCTGGACTCTACTGGACTCTACCGGACCGAAGTTTATGGCTCCACTGTGAATAAATCCACATTATCAACATGTACGCGGGACGGAAGAGGAGAAAACCTGCTCAGAAGGGGTGAGTCTGATTTAATGATGTGATTTAAAGATGAATTAAATGTTTCGCAACACTTCTTCTGTTCATCAGAGACACACGTCACTGTTTCTGATCACTTCATGCAGACTGACATCATTTATAATGTCACAACTTTGAATTCCCAGCAAAAATATGGAAGCTCAAAAGTGACGCATTTGTACATAATGGAGCCACATTTAAAATTAAATATTAGCATTAATTATTAAATGATAATCTACCCTAAGCACCTGTCCCGCATTGCGTTCTGTAGAAAATAATGATAATATCACACGTATTCATTTGTATGGAAGACGTAATTTACTATTTTTATAACGGACCCAAAATTGACATTTAAAATGAAATATTAAAACTAATGATTAAATTATAACCTACCCTAAGCATCTTTTTAGCATTATGTTCTGTGAAAAAAGAATGAAAAAAAATGAATAAATAATAATGATAATGGCACATATGCATATATATGGAAGCTCTAACATGCTATTTTAAAATAATGGACACACAATTGATTCAAATGAAATATTAACATTATTCATTAAACAATAATCAACCACAAGCATCTTTTCTGCATTATGTTCTGTCAAAATGTTTTAAAAGAATAATAATAATGATAGAAGTGGCATTTATCCATTAATATGGAAGCCGTAATGTGTTTTTTTTTATTAATTGACCTAAAATAAACATTTAAAATGAAACATTAACACTCCCCTCGCATCTTTTCCGTATTGTGTTCTGTAAAAATGTTTAATAAATGATAATTATAATCATATCGGCGCATATTCATTGATATGAAGGCACTAAGTTGCTATTTTAAATAATGGGCCCAAATAAATGATCATTTAATATCAATAACCTGGAGTAGATGATGATTTGATAATTATATATATCTTTTTCTTTTTCAAA
>OMLP01024645.1:4973-16609 GCA_900302685.1 Spondyliosoma cantharus | reverse complement strand
TTTTAATCTGCCTCAAGCATCTTTTTCCTGTAAAAAATAATAATAATTAAAATAATAATAAATAATATCAGCACATAATAGACATTTAAAATTAAAACTCTCGATATTAACACTAAATCTTGACGAATAATTATGTAGCATAATAAGGAAAAGATGCTTAGGTTAGGTTATAAATGAATAATTATGGGTTATAATAATTTAACCATTATTACATGTATAATTTAGTAATTATAACCTGGAGTAGGTTATAATTTAATAATTAGAATCTTTGAGTCTCTCTCATGTAATAATAATAAAAACCTACCTCAGATTATAAATGTTAAATCAGAACTTTTCCTTATTTTGTTGCTTTTTCTGCATTATGTTCCATAAAAAATAAATAAATTAGAAAATACATTTGATTTCATTTTAGACAGTAAAGTTTGTCGTTAAACTGTAAAACATTCTGCCTCCCTCACAAACGGGTCTTATCCTAATATTGTTATCGGCCTCTGAAATCCAGAAATATGGTGCAATGTCCAGTTAATACTTTGTGAAAATGTTTTAATATTATTATGGTAAAAGTTGAGTTTGTATATTTGTGTAATGTGGTTAAAAAAACATCTCGATCATTCTGATATTTTGCTCAGGAAATAACATTTCCAGTCAGATTTTCCACTCTGGGCTGCAATTGTTCAGTTAACAGAAAATGAATTGTCAGTGTTTAAATTCTGATGAAACAAATCTCTTAAGGTTTAATAAAACCATTACCACGTGTTTAAACTGATTCAATATCAATATTCAATTATATTCAAAATACAGAGGAACATTATATTTGCTGCTTTTTTTCTGTTTCATATTATTATAAACTAAATAGCTCATGTTAGATAATAAAGCCCGACTGATACTCGATGTCTGGAGCTGAATATACAAACTTTATTGGTGCACTAAAACAGTAAACTGAACTGTGAATTTAATAAATATAATCCACCTAAAACATCATGTTTCTGTGTTGTATTGGTGAATATCAGACAACATACATGTCAATACTGATATATCTGTGTTGGCTAATATTTAGTGATAACAATAGAGCTTCAACTATTAATAGATTAGTTCTCAGCTGGTTAATTAATCGACAACTATTGTGACAATCAATGAATCTTCACAAGTACAGATTCTCTGATTCCAGCTTGTTACATGTGAATACTTCCTGTTTCCTCCGTGACAGTAAACTGAATAAATTTGTCGTCTTTATCAACAGTTTTCACCAGACAACTAATTTAATAATCGAGGAAATAATCAGCAGGTTGAGTTGCAGCTCTTGTTAGATTGATCCACTCGTCATTTAATATTCCAACCAGCTTCCAGTCAAATTCTGTAGATTTGACAACATTATATTCATTAATGAGTTATTCTTATATTCTTAGACATTTTATACACCAATAATCAACCTTTAAGTCAGCTGACGTAATAGTTTAGTTTTAGTGCAGCTTCATGCAGATAAACTAAACTGTGTGGCGTCATTTCACCACTAAGTCTTATTTCACGTTACTTCTTTAACGTCCAGAGTCAAACCGGTGCCGACCGAAGCCGTCAAGTCCAACCCGTCCAAACGGCACCGAGACCGTCTGAACTCGGAGCTGGACCGACTCGCCAGCCTGCTGCCTTTCCCCGAAGACGTCATCTCCAGCCTGGACAAGCTGTCCATCCTGAGGCTCAGCGTCAGCTTCCTGCGCACCAAGAGCTTCTTCTCCGGTAGGACAACACCAGAACTCTGACTCGTTAACAGTTAAACATCAGAACTCTGACTCATTAACAGTTAAACACCAGAACTCTGACTCGTTAACAGTTAAACACCAGAACTCTGACTCGTTAACAGTTAAACACAGAACTCTGACTCGTTAACAGTTAAACACCAGAACTCTGACTCGTTAACAGTTAAACACCAGAACTCTGACTCGTTAACAGTTAAACACAGAACTCTGACTCGTTGACAGTTAAACACAGAACTCTGACTCGTTAACAGTTAAACACAGAACTCTGACTCGCTGACAGTTCAACACCAGAACTCTGACTCGTTGACAGTTAAACACAGAACTCTGACTCTCAGAGGACTCGTGGAGGTCTGCTGTGTTTTGACGATTGTTGGAATTGAGACAAAAAGACAGGAAGTGAAGCAGCTAAATGTCAGTGTGTCGTCTGGAGACAGCTCCTCGCCCTTTTCGCTTGCCGCCTACGAAACACTGAAATAACTTTTCACACCTGGCGGAGGACCTGAGGACAAACACTAACACAGAGTTCACACAGAGTTTATCTGAAGATGAGTCGACAACAAAGAGCAAGATCACAAATCCTGAGAGGCCAGATGTCTGTTAGGATGGAGGATGTGTTTTAAGGAATGGTTGGTGTAACGTGACGGTGGTGGTGGGGTTGTGTTGAGTTGAGAGGTCGTGACCTTTGTGTCTGGGCTCTCTGAGATCCAGGCTCTGTTAAGAAGCACTAAAGCGCAGAGGATTGGCGTCTTTGTCGAGGAGTTAGCAGGCTTAGAGGCATAGCAGATGGTTTTTGGGGTGTGTGTGTGTGTGTGTGTGTGTGTGTGTATGTGTGTGTGTGTGTGATTCACCTGACTTTACATCAGCACGGTGGTGAACTGAAGATTCTCGATGCGTCCCCACTTTCCTTTAAATTCAGGATGTGGACGAGGCTTTGGAGGTCCTCCAGCTGGTGGTTGGGACAAGTTCTCCAACTTAAATGGTTAAAAATAGCTTCATGAAAGGGTTAGAATATGTTATAGTGGTGCAGAAATGTGACGGTTCGCATCTCAAAGCTGAAAAATTGATGTCAGTATCACCTGAATCTCTCTCCCAAAGAGAGTTACATGTTTTATGACCTGCTGGAGGTCTCACAATACGAACCCGCTCATTATCAGTTAAAGTCACATGTGGCTCCCACCGAGCTATCTGAGGCTGAGCTACACCCACCTGAGCGTGTGGAGCTTTACCCTGTGATTAAAACACCTCCCTGTCACATCCTGACCCGGCACAACCAGCCCACTCCTCCATCAGACTCCATCCTAACGTCTTCATACAGCCTCAGCCTATTGTAGGTCAGCTCCTCTCGCCCGTGGCCATGAGACGACCCTCGTCCTGAAGCCTCAGCAGCCTCTCACAGTAATGTAATGTAGGTCTGAGAGGAGGAGGAGGAGGAGGAGGAGGAGGAGATGAAAGCCTCGGAGAATAAAAACACGGCGGGATAATCCACTCACGGCCGCTTTACAGACCGTTTGAAGAAGAAGGGGGGAGACGGGAGCCCACTGTTCAACTTTTGACTCCTGCAGCCTTAAAGAATCCTCTGGTTTTATTCTCACCGACGTGTTTTTAACTGCAGCTCGTCCTCGTCTCCTCTGAGAACAAGCAGAGGAGTTAGCTGAGGTGTAGGTGAGGACGCTCAGACTGCAGGTGAAACCACATACAGACAGTTCTGTTGCTAGTACAGGTTTTACATTTTAGTTAAGTTGTTTATTTAAAGAACCCTGTGAGCTCATCTCTTTAATTAATAACTGATAAAGGCCATCAGCGTTGGATTTCTTTGCTGGTGTTTGGGTTTCCTGCCGGGCCTGAGCAGCGTAGACTTTTATTTAATGTTTTCTCCCGATGGGTTTTTAAACTAAAGAAGCTGTCCATTTCTCTGAGCCGCAGGCTTTGTGGAAAGTTAACCACCTCAGTTCTCAGCAGTGAGTGAAGGTTTGTGTGGAACAGTTTCTTTCCACACGACGCAGCAAACCTGACACAGCGATTCATCGTCCGTCCACTGTAGTTTCAACACGACGATTTCCTGATTCACTGCGATCACACTGGTGTCACTCCAAGTGTGTGTGTGTGTGTGTGTGTCCACATCTGTCCACATGTGAAGCCATCTGCCTGCTGCTCAGAGCAGATTAGTGGTCTCCATTATGCTCTACCTCTGTCACATGCTGAGTCTGAGCTGGTTGTATCCACAGAGACAACTTGGACTTTGGTACTCTGTCATTTACATTATAAGTGTTTCAGCTGCTACAATATGCAGCTTAAAGGCTAAACATGTACTCAGTGCCAAGCTAATGTCGTCTGTAAGAACCAACACAAACATCTCTGAAACTCAACACAACATAAGAAGCAGGACACACTTTGAAACTCAAGCTCAATATTATTTATCATTTTTATTGGTTGGTTGGTACTGAAAGAGATGACATCACAGTCAGGTGATCTGTTTCTGTAACTCAACATGTTCAGATGAATAAAACAATCTTCCAGCCTCCTGGACGGACAGACGGTGTGTTGGTGGTCCGTTGTTAGTTTGCAGATGGAGCTCTCTGTTGTTGACGTCGTCACGTGGGAGAGATGTTCCCCTCTCTCCGACCCCGGCGCCGCTGCACCCGGCTGAACTTTTGAAAATTGTTTTGCGGTGGTGGGGATGAGATGGCGGATTAGACGTGTCATTGTTTGTGTCGTCGTCCCTCCAGCTGGACCAGGCTGCAGGAGGCTTTAATCTGTGGCAAAAATCAATGAAAACAGGCAGAACGGACCAACAACAGACATCATATCATTAACACTCGTTTTTTTAAAACAAGTCTTCTTTCTTTGGTGGATTGAGGGTGAATTAGTGGACACAGTCGCCTCCTCCTGTGAACTCTGCTGATGTATGGAGCCTTTATGTGAGTCAGCCAACTGAGCGGCGTCTGTTGTGATGTTTTTATCGGCTGTTGGTGTCCTCGTCGCCCTCCGTTGTGCCAACAGATGTCTCCTCCTCCTCCTCCCGGTCGCCTCGGGGTGTTTTTTCTTGCCACCGGCACTCGTTCGTGACGTCAGGGCACAAAACACCCCTCCACCCCTTCCATCTCTCAATTATTGATAGTCGACATGCTTGCCCTGCTCCTTCTCTCTCCCTGTGAGCTTCCACTACACTGAGCGCTGTTGCCAGCAGACTCAGACAAAGGTTTGGAGCAGCTCACTGAGGACTTATTTATATACGAGGGGACGTTTTTCAGTTAAGGTCACAAACTACAACACGTTAATGTCAAAGGCCTCAAACAATAACAACTGTGAGAGGCGTGGTGTTAATGTCCTCCGAGAGAATGTGCTTCATTTACACCAGGAGTGGACGATGAAGAGATTGTGGTTTTTAATGTCCTCTGTCTTCTGTTTCTAACTTCACTGACGGGCAGATCGGAGCTGTGTGACCTGAGATGTGGCGAGCAACATGATGATGAGGAGCTTTAAACTATATTTTGATTTACTGGTGTAAACAGAGAAACTCGAGATCTTGATATATAAGTTTTTGGCAACATGGACAAACTTCTGATCGAGTAACGTACAATTTGAGACAGATTTAGTTACTTTTGGGCAGAAATTAGTTTCATATGTTTAGTTTTTCAGTTGGTAGGTTTGTCAGCAGGATTAAACAAAAAACTACTGAACAGATTTCGGCAGATGCATCTCGTCCCAGATGATATAATAAATCTCAAAGATGACGTTTGGCGCTTTTGATTCTGTCTGGTTGTCTGTCTGATGTGGATCCATGTCCAGCTCTGAGTGTGTTTTCTGTCCCGTGTTATTACCTCCGAGGCCGGCGGACACAAAGACTCCATTATTGAGGCTGAAGAGAGACGATGGAGCTTTATTGATCACTGTTTGGAATGTGGGTCGCGATCAGAAGAAGTGGTGGAAGCTCGGGCCTCTGTATTGTGTGCAGCGCTCAGAGACTTCTTCTTCCATTAACGTCTCCAGCGAGCAGCTCTTTGTTTTCCTCCGAGTCGACCCACTCAGACACCCCCTGTCCTCAGGCTGTCCGGCTGACACAGAGCCGGCCTCCGTGTTTTCAGCTCGGGGTCGGAGGTCAGGGAAAGGTTTCAGTCACAATAACTGTCAATGAGTGGTGAAAACATGGAACAGACAGAAAATATTTGTAAGAATGTGCCTCTCTTTCTCTTCTTCAGCGTTCTGTCAGTTCATCCGTGGCGTCCCTCCCTACAGGCGTTACTCTGCCCCTCCTCTCGCCTTGGTTTGAGGTGTTACTCCCTCCATCTTGTAGCCTGTAATCCCTCTCTGTCCCTCTGAGAAGGTGTTACTCCCTCACGCTTTTCTCCTCTCACTCCTCACATCGGCTTCTCTGGAACTGCACAGGATGAAGTCAAATAATCTTATTAGTCATTTTCAACTCCAAATGACAACACAGACACATTTAATCAGTATTGTGTAGCACTGACACGGACCCACACACAACCCACACGGGCATGAGCAGTATTAGTTCAGTGGTTCATGTGTTAGTTGGTGGTTTGCTTTACACAGAGTTCCTGAGAAGAGGTTTCCAGTGACGTCTGCACATTGATCTTTGTGTTTTGACCAGCAGTCCGAGCTCATCGCCTCTGTTTGTGTTCCTGCAGTGACGCTGAAGAACCAGCTGACCAATGGCGTCAACAAGAGCATCGATCAGGGCGACGACAGCAGGACGTCAGGATCCGTGGACGGACGTATATCTGAGGGGGAGCTGCTGCTGCAGGTCGGTCAACTGCTGCTGAGTTTTACTCATCTGCCTTCTGTCTTTAATCAGAGCTGTGTGTACATTTTATTATGATGAGCTGCGGAGGAAGCAGCACGACACAAACAAATGCAAAAAGGATGCGTGGATACAGTTTGTGCTGAGCGGTTTGATCGCCGTCCTTCCTCAACACGACATGTTTACATCTGGATTCATGTGTGATGAAGTCAGGCTGCTGTCTGACCACTGACGACTCCCTTGGTTAGTTAGTTTGCTGCTTTTTTCTGAGCATCATGCAGAGACGGCACACAACAACAACAGCAGCAGCAGCAGCAGCAGCAGCAGCTGTTGTAGGTCAGATGTAACGTTGTGATGCAGGAGAGGCGGCTCTGCACAGCAGGACCAGAGGACAAATGGCTTGTTTGATTCTACTTACAGCAGAGAAACGTCGAGTCTGAGTTCACCACAGTGCTCAGCTGATCTTCACTCGTACAGAAGAGCTGTCTCACAATATTTTTATTTACAGAAGTCAAAAAAATGACAGGGTATGTTTATTAAAACAACCCCAATGTGTCCAAGGGTTAGAGAGACTCATCATCGTTAAAACCATTCAGATTGGACGTGGGCGGCGCTGTGAGCTTGTGGGCGGAGACAGTAGCAGACAGACGTAAACACCGGTTGGTCTGCTCCGACTCCACGTTCTGGTCCCGGAGGACTAAATGGGTCAGTGAGTGAAGACTGAAGGATGTGTCGGCAGCTTCCTGCCTTCAGCTGCTCTGTTCCATTACAGACAGCGAGCCATGAATTATACAGAGCCGGTGAACACATCTATTATTAAACAACACACAGGGTGAAGGATGAAGGGTGTGTGTGTGTGTGTGTGTGTGTGTGTTGGTGGAATTTGACTAAAAGCATTCAAAGTATTCCTGGATGTTTTACAGTGTGTCGCCAAACCTTGGACACAAACTCCTCACAGCAGATCTGAGTTAATGTTTTGGTTAAATTCTTCTTCTGTGGTGAACAAGCGGAGAGTTTCCCTGTGTTTCCTGCCAGTGTTTGCTGTCGCTGTGTTGTGATCTGACAGAGACAACAAACATGACTGCACACACACAGACGAACACACACAAACACACTCCGTCTGTCTCAGGAGAGCGAGAGGTCGAGCAAACACAGAGCGAGGAGATGAAGCTGCAGTAAATATTTACACACACACCGCCCGACTGTATGCCACTCTGTCCTGTGTGTGTGTTCACGTGTAGTGTGTGTGTGTGTTCACGTGTAGCGTGTGTGTGTGTTCATGTGTGTTGGGCGGAGCTGGGCGTGGTCACACACCATCCAGAACCAGACTGCTTCTGCTTACAGACCTGGATTTTAATTCCTAAATCAAGAGATTCAAATCTAAATTGTGAATTGAAACAAATCTGCGGCTGTGAATAAAAGATTACTTTCATCATTGATCGATCGCTCGACGACTTTACACTGACTGACTCGATGATTCCCAGAACCCAAAGTGACGTCTTAAACTGCCCAAAATCCAAAGATATCACAATTAAATCTGCCGTTGTGACATTAACTAGGAAAAATAAAACATTTTGAACCGTAAGCTCGCTTATTTATTAGCCTTCTCTGTGGCAGCGGTCAGGTACAATGAACTGACACTGACACACCAGGTCTGACTTTGTGTGAACGTTTGCTGGGGTCGCACCATGTTAGCACCTGATCTGACGAGGAAAATCTGGATCTGGAAGCCAAAATCTTCACGGGCAGAAAATGAACCGGATCAAAAGAGACTTCCTGCGACTGAGCCGGTTCTGGTTTAGCGCCTGGCTAGCTTGAATCACGTGGCTCTTCTAGACGTTCCAACAAGCAGAAGAAACCACAAATTACTGAGAGGGAACAACTGAATGAAGATTTTATTAAAGTAAATGAGCTTTGCCTCTTTCTGATGCTACTCTGACTCTATCTGCTAATACCCTCGTACCAAAACTGTCAATAATTCACTGGCAGAGAGAAGCTGTGTCGTTTAAACTCTGATGCTGATGAATTCTTGACTTCCTGTAATGGATTTGGAAAGAGGTTTCATAAAGAGGCATGACGTCTCCGAGCTCAGACGTGGGGACGAGGAGCGTATTAGCGCTCGTCCGCTCAGATAAACACCGTGTTCATACGGAGGTCATCATCATTTCCATCCTCATCAGCGAGGTGTAGGCGGATGCTGGCAGGATGCCGCTGTGACTCTTTGCGGTGTCAGGACACAGTGTCATCACCTCCTCGCCGAGCCCCGAGGCCGGAGGAGGAGAGGAGGAGCGACGATGGAGGTGTTAGTCATGTAGTAGTGACCTCCTTCTCCTCCCGCCTCCTCCTCTCCATGACTCCTCTGTGAACCGACATCCGCCGCAGCCTCTCGTCTTCCTCTGTTTCTGCCCGGGGGAGAAGTCTCATCCCTGGTTTTATAGTTTTCTTTGTCTTTTATTCTTTGATCCTGTAGTCTGCTGAGGAGCAGGAGCTGGATGCTGCTTCATCACGTTTGTTTCAGCCTGTAAAACTGCCTTCAGTGCATCTGTAGATGAATAATAGTTGATTTTGTCGTAGTGAAACAAATTATCAAGATACATATTGTGTATCATGACATACACTTAGAAATATCACAGTTTCCCAGAGACCAACGTGACGTCTTCAACTTGCTTCCTTTGTCCAACCAACAGTCCACAAACCAAAGTCTCTTCATTCACTGTCATAAACGAAGAAGGAGCTGGAAGTTTGTCCGTGTTTAGAGAGTGATGGAAACGCAGACAGCAACCTTTTAGTTCCTAGTAAAGTCGTTCCTTCGAGGTATTTGGAGCGGAGAAGTGACTTTTGTTAACTTTAACAACATGATGACCCGTCGTGTGACCGACACGCAGCTGAAACATCTTAATAATCATCAAAATCATTAAATAAACAACTTGTTTTCTGTCTGCAGGCGCTCAACGGCTTCGTGTTGGTGGTGACCGCCGAGGGAATCATCTTCTTCTGCTCTCACACCATCCAGGATTACCTCGGCTTCCATCAGGTAACCCTCAGGCTGGATCTTACTCTTCTTGGGTCTTTGTCCACCTTCAGTTCGGCTCGTTTCAGCAAGCTTTGAACGATGATATTCCCTCAAACACGGCGCTGAACTCCTGAACACTGATGCTCGTTTTGAGATATTTCCTCATGTGTCGCTGCCACAGTCACGGGCTGAAATACGTTACAAATTCTAAGGGACTGGCGTTAACGAGCGCAGTTAGCTTCCAGAGAGCAGGAAGTGAACGCAGCGTCCGTCCTCAGGATTGAAACAAACACACGGAGCGAGAGCTGTAATCCAGCTGGCATCACAACAAAGTGCCGCTGCCTGCAGATAATCTCATTTCAGTGAATGTGATTATCAGATTACCCAGAATCTGTGTGTGTGTGTGTGACACATAACACACAACCTATAGATACACACCCGCTGTAACACACGTCTTGTGTTCCGGCATGGTGGGGGTGTAAACACCACCTCTCACCCCTCACCTCCCCGTCCACCTGAGGCGCGTCGCCACTCGTTTACAGAGGGAAGCCAGATCTGTGCTGAAGCTGCTGTCTGTGCGCCAGTCGAGTGTTTGGAAACAATGTCGCACACCTGAACATCAGGCGTCAACAGCTGTCAACACACGTGAAGGAGACACACAGGAAGGAAACGACGGAGCATCAGTTATTCTTTAGTGGACTGATTTAGCAAGTTATTGTTCAGCTTTTTGGGTTTTGTTTATTTATTATCTGCTCTTACAGGTACAGTCATAATATTCAAAATCATGTGAAATGTCATAGTTTCATAGTTTCAGATGTCATCGTCTCCCACAAACCTCAGGAAAATACAGGAAATGTGAGGAGCTTTGATATTTGGTCAGTCAGAATGTCCAGCTCACGGCTGTTTGATTGACTAATTGTCTTATGCTAAGCTAAAGTAAGCTCATAGCTTAGCCTAGCCTCCACTAGCTTAGCACAACCGTTGCCTCAAGAGTTAACACCCGGGCTGCATAAATCCAAACTCGAGCCTCTCGTTTGCTGTTTGAAAGTATTTCACGAAACACTTCTGCTTGTCAAAATTCCTCGTCGCTGCCCCGAGTTCGACCCCGCCCACACGGGGAGGGGGGGGTCCCTCTCTGGTCCTCAGCCAGGTCATGCTGGGTCTGGACCACAGATATGAGGGTTGCAGCAGGACTTTGGCTCAAGTTCAGCTGCTCGAATCAAATGTTCAGCGACACTTGATTTCTTTTGGCTCCACTTCAAGGCAAACGGAATCAAACGCACCTCCTGACAGCTTCACAGAACATCCACCTTCGTATTCGGGTCAAATGTCTCGCTTCTTACTTCGTCTCACTTGTTTTTTACCTCCAGACGGACGTGATGCACCAGAGTGTGTTCGAGCTGATCCACACTGAAGACCAGCAGGAGTTCAGGAGCAACCTGCACTGGGCTCTCAACCCTCCTGCCGGCCTCGGACCCCCCTCGGATCCTTCAACAGGTCTGTCAGCTGAAGACAGTTCAGTCCAGCAGAGTGTGTGTGATGTGCTGGTGCAGGACAAAGAATACACTCAACAGCTCTAATTTTAGATATCGTGCCAGACGTTACCACGCTGGCTCCATGTTTCACGTCACTGCAACATTAAGGAATAAATTAATGCTGATTCATTCCCACTGACGACAAAATCCAGATGTCTTCAGGTTTCCTGTCCAACATTAAACTTTGCTTCCATTTCTATCAAAAGACAAAGACGAAGAAATCAAACAACCACTAATTAATAAAAAACGGACGTGGCTGAACAAAAAAACGTTCTATACCTCACTTGTGTTTCCTCTCATCAGTGTAAAACGTCACATTACTGTTAATAATGTATGAATCCAATCAATAGACACACTGTGATGATCAGCAGACGCTTGAGATGAGAATCCTTCTGGACGGTTGTTGTTTTTATGCCCTTGTGAATCTGAACTGAGGTCAGAGAGGAGGCGAGAAGAGGTGACCTTTAACTGGAGCCTCCTGAGAGGTGGTCTAAATGTTAGAGCACACACACACACACACACACACACACACACACACACTCTCCTACTGTACAATCACTTGTCATTTTGCATTA
>OMLP01024643.1:37719-56065 GCA_900302685.1 Spondyliosoma cantharus | reverse complement strand
TCAACGTCTGATTACTGTGCAGGTGACTCAGTTCTTCTCCTGCCCTACATTCCACCAGAAGAGCGGAGCTTCTGCGGCAGCTCCTCCTCTCCCCTCCTCTCCTCTCCGGTAGCTGCAGAGCTGTTTGATTGACACTTACTCCTGCAGGATGGGGAGAGATTTAATGGAAAGTCAGCAGCTTCCTCCGACTTCTGAACACTGCATGGAAAAGACACGCGGGGGGAGAAGCTGCAGAGACTAAACACTCTCCGAGACTTCCCCGCAGGTCACCTGTGGGCCGTTCTGATCGTCAGTACTACATTTTGTTCTTCATTTAAAACCGCATAATGACATTTATTGTGAGAGGCCAGTTCAAATATACTCCTTGCAAGTGTCTGGCAAAGACGATCCTACTTCTGGACATGTATAAACCTTCATACATAGTCAGTTTTCTCTTGTGTGCACATTACATGCCCTATGCAAACCAAGAGGAGGCTGTACGAGCATCTTTTTATTGAGTGTGGAAAGAAGGGTTACAGCTGTGAGTACACATGATGTCCAGGCAGGGGGAGGACATGCAAATCCTCAGCTGAGAGATCCTGAAGGCTCCTTCCAGACAAAGTCTAAATCTACCTTGTATTCTGATATTGCTGCATTCAGTACTGTTGTTCAATATGTGCATCTTTTTTTTAAAGTGATCCGATCCAGACCAACGCCTGTCCTTCCATTTTTATATAATCAAGGATGTAGTGTGACGTTGGTGCTCGAAAATAGACATTTCTGTACGCACAGTAACCAGGAGACGCTTTGCCAGAGTCCCAGTGTGTGTGTGTGTGTGTGAGAAAAGGCCTGACTTCTGATGATAGCAGACACTCGTAGTAACAGTGCCTTATCACAACAGTTGCTCCATCAAACGCAGCCGACAGAGAAGCCCGTCAGATCTGTTCCACTGGTACAGCGTTTAACAGTGAGAAACACTAACGTTTATACACTAACGAGTCCCAGTGGTTCCCAACCTGAGGTCTGAAATCAATCTAAGGGGTCGTGAGATGATTAAAGGAATAGCCTGACAGTTTGTGAAAGAGCTCATCAGGCGTTTTGCAGAGAGTTCGATGAGAAAAATTGATACCACGCTCGCGTCTGTGCGGTAAATATGAAGCCGCGACCAGGAAATAGTTAGCTTAGCTTAGCATAAAGACTGGAAACAGAGGGAAACCGTTAGCCTGGCTCTAAAACTCTAAAACCATCATTAATAAATTGTAAATTCTGAGTTAATAGTTAGATCACTATTAACAATTAAATGCTTTATAATCAGTTTATTAAGCGATTAACTGATGTTCATAAAACTTAATTCCTTAAGAGTTCATGAAGCATTTAATTGTTTGTAAACAGTGAAGTAACAATCAACTTAAGTTTAGTTAACAATAAATTAGCGACGTCGAAACATCACGAAATTTACGATAAAAGTGAAATATTGATCTTGTGTTAATAATACAAACATGTTAATATTGTCTGAATAATCCAGGAATATTTTCGAATTTGTGCGTCTTTGTTCATGTTCGTTAATCTGGTTGGCTTTTCACTAATAATTGAGTAGTAATTGATCTGTTTCTACACTTTTGGTTTACAGTCGGTTACAGACTTTCTCTCCACATTCGTACTCTCGTATTTGAGGGTAATTCATTTGCCCAAAAAGAAAGAAAACACAAAGTAAACAAAGTTCTAGATTGATTTGATTTCTGGCGTTTCCCCCCCAAAGTTTCTAAAGATATCGTGATAAAATAGTAATCGTGAATTTGTTTGGCCACAAAGTCGTGTCGTTAAAATCTGATACTACACATCTACCCATTTGTTGATGATATTTATTATAAAGTGACACCTAAAAAATGTTTGTACGACTAGAAGTGTTTCTTCATTCTGTTTTCACTCAAACCAACCAACCACAGATTCAGTTTGCAGCTTCATATTTAACGTCTCGTTAAACTCTCAGCAAGAAGTCATGTAAGACGAAATGTCCAAAATTTCTTTTAAATGCACGGGAAAGTAGAAAAAAACAAACACATTTCTTATAAATCATATGAAATACTGTGAAGATATTATTATAAAATCTAATCTGAGAAGGAAACTAAAGACCACAGCTGGTAGATGTTTGTGTCTGGAGGAGTTGGGAACCACTGAACCGACCTCGTTGAAGCGGGAACCAAGCAAAGCCATTGTTGAACTGTACATAGTTTTCAGCAGGTGAGGATGTCCCGGAAACCTCTCAGCCGATTGGCGAGGGGGGAACGATTGCAGCAACTTTTACGTTTCTTGGCTTCTTGTTTTTCTGAGAATAAGAGCGGCCCGTGTTAATTATGCTTCCCGTGAGCTTGAGCACCTCCTCCTGCGAATCACACCACAGCTGATCTTCCTCCGACCTCCTGCCTCCTCCCTCTATAACAGAACGGCTCCCATATTTAACTCCTCCTCCTCTTCTTCTTCTTCCTCTTCTTCTCCTCGCATCTTCGCTGTGACTGTTATTCCTCCAGCACGCCCGAGGCTGCCGCGAATGCAGCTGGCTCGTTATCGGCGAGATGCAGAGAGAGAGAGAGAGAGACGCTCGAACCTTTGCTTTTCAGACATCTGTGTGTTTCAGACGGAGCGCAGAGAGTTTATTTAGTTTTTGGTCACAGATCGCTCGAGGGGACGGCGTCCACACAGAGAGAAACATGAGAGAGAGCAAAAGCTTATTCTCAGTATATAAAATGATGTTAGCTGATAGCGAGAGTTTGTAATAGTGATTGTGTTTGTATGCAAGACAGAGTCAGTGTTCGTGAAATATACTCGTGTAGAAACAATTCTAGTGTGTCAGCAGCATTGTGTCAGAAATCTGACAGAGACTCGATGTTCTCCTTTAAGTCCAAACATATTTTGCAAACGCGGGGTGGAAAATTAGTTTTAGGATGCTGGGATTGTTTTCTTTGTACCTTGGAGCAGTTTGAAGCTCGAGGCTGATACGAGACACTTTTAGATGATAAAAAGATAAATGTAAATCTATTTAATTATTGATTCATCTGTGGATGATTTTCTTAATTAAATGATCATTTGTTTGGTTTATTTGTCAAGTAGTGCAAAACTCCCAAACAATCAGTTTAGAATCAGGAAATATTGCTTAATATTATCTGAAAAGATGGAATTAGCAAATATTTGACATTTTTGACAATCGACTAAAAGCTTCAACTGCAGATGAACCTTTTATCAGTGTTTGCTTTCGCTACACTGCGATAAGAAAAGGAGAGATAACTGCTGCACACTGAGCTACATTATTGTTTCTGTGAAGTAAAAAAAAAAAAGTAAAACTGCAGAATTATTTGTTGAAGCACGAAACGAAGACGAGTTGTTTTTTTTGTTTTTTTGTAACTTTCTTTGTGGAAAGTGTTCGAGGACAGTTTGGTGTATTTCGCTGTCACCGAGAAGCCAGAATGTACGTGATTGATATTCGATAAATGAAGGGACGGTTGTGTTGAAGTAACAGATTTTAAAAAAAGGGACGTGTTGGACTTTTAATTTAAACGGTTTGCAGACAAGCTGAGCTCTTGTGTGTGCGATCCCTGTGTTAAGATGCCATGACGTGGTCAGATCTGAATGCTCTGATCAATCTATTGCATTTGCATTATGTATACAGATACAGTAATATACCATTGATGGAACTCTTTATTTATGTTCACTTTGTTTAGTATCAACACTGTGACTCAATGTATTTCATTCAATTTACTTCACTTCTTTTTACATGATCAATGTGTCGGTAAATAAAACAATATTGTCTTATTATTACTTCGACTTTTAAAAGAGATTTTCTTTCACTGAGGCTCTGCGCTCGTCTCTGCTGTCATTAAATATTTAACAGATGACCTGTTCTGTGTAAAAGGTACATTACATCCTCCAAAACAATGGAATTATATGTAACAGCTTTCTGCAGGATGTAATTCCGGGAGGGGAACAGTTTTTACAAGAGTAAAAAAAGTGAGATTTCATGTATTTTTTGACGATGACGCAGGTCAAGGTGCCGCGTATCAAAACACTTAATCCACAGAGAAATCTGAGAACAGCCCGTTTTCAGAAATTGTGCCTTTAAACCGAACCTCTGCCGTCTCAGGCCCGCGTGAGCCGACCAATCGGAGCAGACGGGGCTTTTCTGGAGGCGGGGCTTAAAGAGACGGGAGCTGAAACGGAGCGTTCAGACAGAGACGGAGTAAAGCGTCGCCGCACTCGACAGTCCGAGGAACCTGACGTGTTTTATGACATTAAGCATGTAAACGTTTTCTAATAGACGCCTGAATATGAGCTGAGTGTGGGACTGTTAAATGTTGCTTCTTTTGAGCCACGCTAATTTGTTCCATCCTGAAATATCTCATCAACGATTGGATGGATTGTCACGAAAAGTGCTGCAGATATTTGTGGCCTCTTTCAGGATAAAGTGTGATAACTTTGTTTCCCTTCACTTTCCGTATAGCGGAACCATCAATACTAATTAACATTCCAGTCATCCTCAGCTGTAGTTTGTCTTTGGTGCTGATTATTAAATGTTGGCATGCTGACGAGCTAAATTAAAATGGTGAACATGGTAAACATATTTCAGAAAGGAACTATTAAAATGGACTCTTCACCCCAAAATCAAAAATACACATTTTTCATCTCATCATCCAGATGTTTAGGTGGTCGCTGCAGAGTTTTAGTCTTTTTCTAGAAATCATGTCCCTCTTACTAAAGATAATCCACAGACTTCGTTGTGAGCAGCTTCATGTAGGAACTATTTTCTCTTTACTGAACTACACCTGCCAACCGTATCAACGCGCACAAGAAAACATCTACTCAGGGATGGTAAGCTAACTAAGGAAACTAACTAAGGAAGCTAACGTTGGAGCTCAGCAGAGACGGACAACATTAAATGTTTTACTTTTAATCATGCAGGAATCACAGATTTATAATGCTTAATTCAGTTAATTTGTGTTTTCATCAACTTGCTGAAGATGAAGCATTTAAAAATAATAAGTTACATCAACGACGTCTCACTGAATGATGTTTTATTTAAAACTATTTACAGCACTGTTAACTTCATGATAATGTGACAATAAATCTGTGTAATGTACCTCGTAACACAGGTAAAAAGTAAAACTACTGGAAGTTACATTTGAATTCAAGTTACATGAAAAACATGAAAAAGTGTTTTACATTCATATTTGTATCAGCGTGCACGACATTAAACAGTTGCGACTTGGCGAAGAGAAAGAAAAAAAAAGCCTCAGAAGGAAACGACAGCAAACGATTCATATGATACAAGAGAAACTGCTGTTCAGAGGAAAATGAAGAACAGCAGTATTTCTACCTTACATTGTGTCACCAGTCCACTCTTTAAACCACCATCACAGTCCTGAAGTTTGAGTATTTATCCCACCTCCTCTCAAGATGCTTCGTCCACCGTCAGCTCCTGCAGCTGCTCCTGCACAGCATCCAGCTGCTCCGTTTGCTTCTCCTCCTCCTGCTGCTGCTGCTGCTCCTGTTTCACGGCCACCTGGTTCGTCTGCTCCTCCGACGCTTCGTCGCGCCGGAGGTCTTCCTCCGTCTTTGCCTCCTCGCGAACGCTCTCCAGATTCTCTGAGCTCTCGAAACAGCCAGAGTCCCTCGGCTCTTTGGCCTTCTCCCCAGATCCGACCTCCTCTTCTGGCTCGGACTCGTCTTCAGCTACACCGGGAGGAAGAGGTTTATATTTAAAAATACAGAAAAACTCATTACAATCCTTCTGTTATTAATCCTGAACTCTGAGAGGTTATTTCATCTTCTTCAGCTTGGGAGAGAAACTTTAGGCTCAGCTTAAAAACAGAACCAATCAAATCAATACGATCTAATAACTCTTTATTTTGCGTTTGTGTTGCTCAAGTAAAGTCTCGTAGAGGAGACACCCGGAATTAATGACTGCATTTAAGGTTTTCAGTGTAGCCAAAATTAAAAAAATCTGATAAAAACAAACCCATTAACACTGGAGGGCTCCAACTTTCCCACAATGGGGGGGATGTTAATAAACTCTCTCTTGATCCCAATATTAATAATGTAGATGTATATTGATATGACAAAAATAAATAAGTACAGTACAGAAAGCTAATGGAAGTCTATAAAGTGTATAAAGCATGTATCTGTAGTTGTGATGTGTAATGGTTTGCCAGGAGAAAGATTTCTTACAAACGACTGATACTAACTGCGAGTCATAAAATGTACCTAATTATGCGGCTGAGGCAGAAAATTTGATGGCAGCATAAAATATTCCCCAAAGACACATTTTTCACATTCACGCCGTCTGAACCTGACGCCTGAGTGGCAGCAGCAGAGCCTAACCCCCTTTTTTTCTCAGATTTCTTATTTTCTTCTCGCCATCTGTTCACTGTGTGAACTCACAGTCTCTCAGCAGGTCCGAGGCGTTCAGGATCTTGGAGCGCTGCTCTGGGTCGGTGATGTTCAGCTCGTTGAGGTGAGACTCCTTCAGTCCTGCGAAGTCCTCCAGGCTCTGGAAACCGTGCATGGAGAGCAACGAACTCAGCTCCTGAAACACAGAACGACAAAGACGCCGACTTTTAGATCACGATCGTGATGTAAAACCAAGACTGTGTTTTTCAGGGTGTGTCTCACATGAAGGCCGATGTTGTCCAGCACCTCCTCCAGGGTTTTGGGTTTGGATTTGTCTCGGCGGGTCTTGCTGTCGCGGTGTCTCCTCCTGATGGGGGGGCTCTCGTCAGGCAGCAGGTTGACGTAGATGAACTTGAAGGAGCCCACTTTGGTATTGAGCTTCCCGGTCCAGGTCCCCACAGGAGGCTTCTCGATGATGTAGATGATGTCACCTTTCTGTTAAGAGAGACGGTGCATCAGTGCTGGGCTAATGATATCATGATGATGTCATCAAAGAACGAACAAAAGAAAGACTATCAGAGCAAAAGTCGATTTATTCTATACGTCTTTATTCCTCTGAACCGACTGCTCGATGAACAAACATCCCTCAGATTACACAAAACATTGTTTCAAGCTGAACACGTTTCAGTCCCCTTTAACAGACTTTTCTCTTTGTTCTTGATCTTATAATTTGCAGTGCAGCGACACAATCCCGACTGAGATTATGGTACTCTGTCAGTAATGGGTCATGTAGTTTAAACCCTGCCTTAAAGAATAATAATCAAAGCGTCCCGTCTTGTTTCACTCGGTTAACAAGCTCCCCGGAGGGCGACTTGACGAGGCAGCAGAGGAGGCCGAGGGCCACAGACGATCCCCCCGTGAGACTCACTTGCAGTTTGAGCGACTCCACGTCGTAGGGGCTGGGAGTGAAGTCGGTGTGGACGAGAGCACGGCCGCAGAAAGGTCCGTTGTAAGAGTTCTCCTCCAGTCTCAT
Organism: Spondyliosoma cantharus; assembly: GCA_900302685.1. Classification (NCBI taxonomy): domain Eukaryota; kingdom Metazoa; phylum Chordata; class Actinopteri; order Spariformes; family Sparidae; genus Spondyliosoma; species Spondyliosoma cantharus. The sequence goes on along the minus strand of OMLP01024643.1, from coordinate 48,675 downwards.
GCTGTCCCTCTGGCAGTAGCCGCTGTCCAGGCTCTGTCTGTCGCTGCCTGAAGAGACAAAGAGTCAGATTCATCCTGAGCCTTCAGACATTTACTGTTTTCACACACTGCAAATATCTAAAGGATGGAGAGTCCACGGGACATTCTGAGGCTTAAATATGTAGATCTATCACTCCTTTAAATTCTTTGGTTTCAGCTCTACTGAGGGATAATCACGCTCGAGGTTTTGACATAGAGTTCCCATAATGCTTCACTCTACAGGGATGCAGAGCTACACTCACTGCCTGAGAGCTGGCGGGTGACGAGGCTGGGCGCCGTGTCCTCTGAGCCGGTGGAGCACACGGACGTCCTCTGTCCTGCGCTCAGATCTGGAAGCCAATCACCTGGGGAGACTGGAGACAGCTCCTCGCCGCTCTCGCCCTGCAGACACGGACGACGACAGCGTAGGTCAGAGGTCGATTAACCTTCAGTTACCGAAACTGACGTTCACAGAACGATGCAGCTTCCTCAAGAAGTTATTATGATAACATATAACAGTGAAGACAAATGTAATAACTGCAACTATGCTACAATCTTTCCCTCTGAAATAAATACAAGTGCGCACAATTTGCACTTAATTACAGTTCTCGAGTAAATGTACACAAAAAGAAAAAACAAGAAACACAGTACACACATTTGTCCACTAGATGGAGACAATCTCAGTCTTTGTGTAACAACAGCAGCTCTTCGTCTGGATGTCACAGTGCGTTTCTGTATCGTTGACGCTTTACTGTTAAATTATGCGTCATATATGATATTTTAAACCCTGTATCGATTGTTCCTGCTTCAATTCTGTGATCTTCATATGCGAGTCAGGTCACTGTGAGTGTAAACAGGATTTACCCCCTCTTCAGCCAGAGCCTTCTGCACCATCTTGGATGTTTTGCGGGTCATGGTGCGCGAGATGACGTTGCGCCATTTCTTCCCCAGTTTGCTGCCACTTTTCGCCGCTTCCTCTGCCGTTACACCCTCTGCCTCCTAAGATAAGGAACGAAAAGTCATCAGGTGCTTACCTTAATAATTTGTTATTCAAATGAAGCGACGTTTTGAGTGTGTTGAGCCAAAACTATGCCGCCGAGTTACACAGACTCTCAGTGGTTCACAGTGGCATCGATGCAAGTAATAATTTCTCACAATCTAGAAAACCACCAATTGCGGTGATGGGGTTTGCATACACTCTTCTGCTGAAACCCACAAACTCACAAACACACACACACACACACACACACACACACACACACACACACACACACACATACACCTGCGCTGTGTTGTGGCCAGGTGCTCCACAGTTTCTGAGAGCGTTACAAAACATAACTCAGTCTGCAGTCTGACTCTGTGCGGCTGTGGGCTCGGTGATAAAAGCTAATGATGTTTTCAGTATTTTTACGAGGCTCTTCATTCTAACAAATGTACTGTTAGAGACTCCGCGCTGGTCGAGCCCACTCTCACTCGCAGAGGAAAAATAAATTACAAGTGCTGTGAAGTGCCGTTAGATTGAGAGGAAATAGAGAAATTAATTCAGGAGGACAGTCGAGGCTGTATTAGACTGTTTGAACATCATTCTGTGGTCACTAAAAACTGGCAGATAGTGTTTTATCTCATGAACTGCTAAACAATAAAGCGAATCGGAGTTTATAACAGAGAGCTGTCTCTTTCTGTTGTGTTTAGACTTTCACAGGTATCACACACTTAAATTTGATGTTTTAAACCTTTTCAAGTTCATTTCAATCCAAGTTTAAGACTTTTGTTTTACTGATCTTTTTCTTGTTCAAGCACTGCATGCAAGTTCAAAGGTAAGTAATACATTTGTGGTCCTGTGCAAAGAGGAGTCGGATTCATCTACATTTTGCCAACAGGTGCAATTATAAAGTAAAAAGCTATGATGATTAGTACCAAGTTCAGTGGTGGGTTTAAAACTGTCTATTGGACTTTCATGCAGAAGAGATTTACTTATTTTTGACAAAACAAAATGAAACTAGATAAAATGTGTGTGGCAGTTCAGACTTTTAAGGCCTCGTTAATAAAAATTGATGTAGAAAAAGAGAAAAGGCGAGTCGGACTGGTCAAGTACAAATAAAAATCAGAGACTTTCCAGCTAACTAGTAAAAAATTCCATAATTCAAAACTCCTGCTGGGAACTTTGTTGATTTCTGAGGCCACTGCTGGAAAAAAGTGGAAATGTTTCCAACAACAAAACCACCAAACGTAATGTCAAAAATAACATTTTCTCAAAAAAAATCTCTCACTGACTAATGTACCACTCAGTCTGCACGCAAACCTGGTGGCAGACGTTGAGAAACACGAAATATAAATAGTTAATCTTCTGGTTTATGGTCTCGTTTGTTTACGCAGGTCATATAGAGGCAAGCTGAGGCTGTTTCACAACCATTTAAAAACTCCTTGTAGTAGCTTTAACTTTTGTTCAGACTGCCTTCCTACAACAACTTAAAGTTCCATTGATGGTCAGCCGGACAGTCACGGCTTTTAAATGTAATTTAAGACATTTTCAGACTTTTTAAGAACCTGCAGAAGCCGCGTTTCCTGATGAAGCACCACAGGAAAGAAAGATACGTGTTCAGCTACAGTGCCAACAGTTGAGTCTAGAATAAAATCCCTAAATCTTCTGGGGGGGGGGCTGTCAGACTCCTGTTCAAACACTTGTCTGACACAGAGGCTCTCTGCTTGACTGGCTCACAACGGAGGACATCCTGTCTGCTCGCTGCTGCCATCTGAGCGCTGTGCAACGCTTCTCCTTCTTACTTCCTCTCTTCTTCTGCACTTCTACACTTAACTCGTCCTCCAACTTCCACTCACTGTACAGAGTATCTTAACGGGAAGTCGTTCTGTGAATTTTAAAGTGTGAACATCTGCCCACACGTGCAGCAGCGTATCAAATCAGGAAGCTCAAACTGTGCACTTCTGTAAGAGCAGAAACTGATAACAGCTCCGTCTCTTCTGGAGGCCGTGTGTCATTCAGAGGCCGTATGAAATGCTCGAACGGGGAACAATGTGCTTTGAGTTCCTAAATGGCAGTTCCTGCAGAGGTTTTATCTCAAAAATCTGCTTCTACTTTTTTGAAATAGTGACACATGTTCTGATGAGGTGCATGTTTGAGAGGAACTAGTCCAACTTACATTCTCATCCAAGTTAAACTCCTTGTCTGCCACAACGGGAGAGGTCGGCTTGTGCTTCATAAAATCCTTGAAGCTGCTGGACCTCTGCAGAGTGAGCTGTCGACACACGAGGAATAATATTTATTTCAATTTACCATAATGGGACAAAAACATGGCAAGCCCAAGAGCAAACAGGTCAGTCGGATGTAAACATGCAAGTCCGTTTATTTGGTGGTTTTGCTGCAACACTGATAACCCCCACAACACGTTTTTATCTCCTCGGAGACGAGGACAGAATGAGTGTGCAGACGATCGGTCAGGAAAAACAACTGCACACGTTTGTCCTCAGTCGTCACAGATAAAGTCATGAATCTGGGTCATTAAATGTCTGCATGTTGCAGGCGGTGCTGTGGCTGCTTCTGAAACAGGTTATAAATGTAGTCCAGCAGTTTAGCAGGAAACACAAAGGAAACCATGTGTGATGATTCATGACAGTCTGTAATAAACAGTTTGTATTAATAGACTGACTTTTTAAACTCACCACAGACACATCGGAACAAGAGAATCAAAAAGTTTAAAGTCTATAAAACAATGCTTTAACTCAGCATCAGATCCATGTTTCAAGTCTTAACTTGAAGGAGACATGAAAATAAAGTTACTAATAAATTCTCTATTCTGATTATAAAGTGTGCTATAGCTCTGACGCTGATAATCAGCTGATCTGGCAATTTAAAAAAGGTGCAATATTCAATAACTGGCCAAGGAAACTGCTAATTGCTGCTAACTGTAGCTTCTGTTAGCTAGTTAGCTCAGTTAGCCTCGCAGCTAGCGGTCCAGATTGGCAGCTCAGAGTAGTGTTGTGGCGAAGAACAGCTCTGTAACACAACACAGACGTCCTTGACTTAACATTGACAATTTTAGCTGTCATCTAAACAGAAAAAATACTTTGCACGTCTATTTCATCAGACAGCAGCGTAGGAGAGGGGCGAAAGATTAGACGTTGTAAGCAAACTCCCGCATACTGTCTAACTTGCAATAATACGTTTATTGGCAAAGTTAGTTTCAGTACTAGACATTCATGAGGCAAAAACATGAAGTTCGAGTACAGAAACTGCTAATAAATGCATTCGAGCAATTTAGACAGTGTGCGGGAGTTTGCGATTTACAAAACCTCATAATTGAAGAGGCAGACTTGTGGGAATGTTTGGAAAATAACTATGACAATTAATCAATCATAAAAGCAACTGATGATTATTATTTTGAGACAATTAACTGAGCCTTGCAGCTCAAGTCTCTTACATACAGTCACATGTTGCTAACAATTAATCTTTTCGTCTATAAAAGATCTTTTCGTCCAACCAACAGTCTAAAACCCGAAGACTCCTCATTTACTGTTCTGTCTTAAATAACAAAGAAAGAAGAAGAAAAGACTGAAGGGATTAGTCTACTAACGATATAGTTGGCGACCGATTGATTATTCTAATCGAATTGACTAATCCTGCAGCTCTACTCGCAGATTCTTAAAATTAGGATGTTTTAACCAAATGACAAAAAAAATGTGACGTGTTGCATCATTTTCACATCTTCAGTTTCCTCCATCTCTGATGGAAATTCTTTGTCTAAGTTTCCACACAGCCGCATGTCGCTGTGCAGTCTAATCGCAGCTCATCCTTCTCAAGTCTTTGTTGAAACCACAGGAAACGGGCAAAGCTTGAGCAACTGCTGGCAGCCAATCATTGCAGACATCCAGTCAGTGCTGGTTGGATTCTTTCTGCGTCGACCTCGATGATTTAAACCACCAGCGCAGTCAAGAGAACGAACGACCTTTATTATCATGAGGCTACTACGAGTTTTGCTGGTAAATGTCTGTTTCTCTTGCCGCAGTTCTCGCCACAAAAGCTCTCAGATAAATCAATCCCCCATTACGGCTGATCATCACAGCGCACTGACTCGTGTCGCGGAACAATGATGTTCTCCAGACGACGACGACGACAACGACTGTGAGCTGATTGCCGGGAACGAAGACAATGAGATGTGTAATGACGAGGCGTGAACTACACCGTGGGAGATGTGGATGGAAAATAAAAGGGCACTGGTGTCGAGGCGTGGGAGGCTTGCTCTCATGGTGGCACCCACAAAGCCCGCTGCGACTCGAGCTGCATCTGCAGCAATGATTCACCCTGACAGAATAGAGGAACTTTAAAAGTGCAAAGGCCAAATGGAAGTTAGACGAGACACTTAAAGAACGTTTTTAAAACATAAAGAGTTTCAAGTTTAGTCCGTTTGTGGGTTTGCGTCACCACAGATGTTTGCAGTAACTTGAGCAGACATCCTGTTTTGAGAAGATGTGCAGACAAAGACAGCTGAACGAAAAGTTGAAAGCGCAAACGTCCACCCCCTTCACAATCATTTACTCTGTAATATTTACAAAAGCTACATTTGACAACATTAACTTTAAACCTTCCAAAACAAACCAACAACCCCCCCGCTCACCTTTTTCTTCTGCACCTGCTCCTTCTCCGAGGCGTTGGAAGGCCTTCGCCTCAACATCTTCCTCTTCGCTGGCCCCGAGATCTCTCCGGACTAAAAGCTGTGCGAGCGCGACACCGGTTCTAAACGGCGAGGGTTCCTGTCGCTGCGCTGTCACTGCCAAAGATGTCAGATAAAAACACACACGCAAGACAGAGGAAGGTAGCGCTGCACTCTCAACTGCAATCGAATGAGATGCAGAGGCAGAGAGGAAGTCACGTGGCCACACAGAAACCGAAGAGGCAAACCCTGTTTCTGGTGCTCGGTTTACTCACAGCCTGCTGGGTTCGGTACATGTCTTTCTCGGGCTTGCGTGCCACAAGCTCTCTGTGGTTCTAAAGTGAAGTGACGCTCACAAAACAAATTCATGAAAGTGTCATCACAACTCAGTTTTGACATACTACAGATGAGAGAGGCTGAGAAAACTTAAAAAGAAAGTTTTTCCTTTATGTAATTCTTGTTTATAACAGGATTCTTTTTTAATGTTGTGTTTAAATACTCAAACTTAGGATCTTTATATTCATCATGTCACTGATCTTCAATGAGGCAGTTATTTTTAAAGCATCTCTCTCTGTAGTGAGGAGCAAGAATACACCCTGCGGCGGCTGGATTACAACATTTTTACTCCTGCAGACGTCAATTTTCAACGTCAGTAGAATTTGGCAACAGAGACCTTTATCGTGCAACACAGCAGCTCTGGAGACCAAAACAATGTTTTTAGAGTTTTCAGCTATCATTTTCAAACGAGCACATATTCATCACTGCAGTGTGGAAGTGAAAGAAACCTAATGATGACACATTTAGAAACTCAGTTACAAGCTCTGCAGCTGCAACAGAGGCCTGTCAAAGAGATAGTCTAGCACATCTAACTAAAAGGATATTTATACAAAAAGTTGTTTGAAGAAGAAGAAAAAAATAAATCGCAAGGCCAGACACATGCCGCCACTGTCAAGAAACACATCTAAAACACACGGTCAAGACAAAAACAACTTGAGTGAGTCACAGAGATGTGCGTGCTGATGATTGTACAATCGGTCTGCAGGATAAAGCAAACACTGGCAACAAGGGAAGTAGAATGCAAGTCAAGTTTAGCTTGTTATTTTGGTGGGGCAAAAAAACCACATGATACAAGAGGATGCCCTATTTTAGCTTCCTGTCAGCCGACTACAGGTTGGCAACCGACTTGCAGATCGTCTGCAGATCTCACACGGACAAAAACAATAAGAAACAGCTGAACCAGATTCTGATTACAACTGAGATAGAAGTGTTTGGATCCTTTACGAAAGCAAAAGTAGCAGGAGCACCCAATTAAATGCAAAAGTAAAAGTAAAGCATTAAAAATGCTACTTAGGTAAATGTATCAGACAAATATACGTATTTAAGTATTCATCATGCTGAAAGGTCTCTTTTATGGCTGCGACACAAAGTATAGTGAGGAACTGTCAAAACTGGGCAGTGCTGATACATTTTAAACCCATATTCTGTTACTTCACTGCCCATTTCTCACCTAAAAAATGTTCAAAACATAATTTAGTGTACCTTTAATGTAATAATGTTTGTTACCAGCCGTCTGTCTCCCTGTTTCCAGTATGAAAATGGACTCTGGATCATCAAACTTGCAGTCTGTCATCTGCCAGGGTGGCTGACGTACTGCGCGGGTGGGGGGCATCTTCACAGCGGTGAAACACACAGAACAGTTTTTGACCACTACTTATGCTATGGAGCAACTGATTCACGTCAAGGCAACTGCTTCATCGTTCAAAAGCAACAAAGTGCAGCGATGTGCCAACAAAGGAGGAGGAGAAGACGACTAGGTAGCAAACACAAAAGTAAAAAAATAAAATAAAATAACCCAAATTGTTTTTGTAAATGTTTTTTGAGGAAAGAAAGGCACACAATACACTCACTCAATGTAAACACAAATCCTGTTTGTTACTTGGTTACTTTCCACCACTGCTAGGAGAGCACTAACCACCAGAGATGACCACATGCTCAGATGTTGAAATTTAACAGTAAATACAGAACCACAAGTGACCTTTCTCAACACAGAACAATGATCTCATCCTTCATGTTCCTCTTTACCACCATGTGGATGAAGCTACCTCTTTTTGAGAGCTGCCCAACTATCTGTCTGAATGTTTCAGCATGTTTGCAACGCACAAGATTGCCGGGCACATGCAGACTGCAGGGTGTGGTGTGATGGCAACGCATTCACACCTTCAAAAAGTGCTGACAGAAGGGCTGCCGAGCAACTAGCTGTCTGTTAGCGTGACATTTGTTGTTTGATGTGGTCCTTGTAAAATAATTTTACAGAAAGTCCTCAGGTAAAGAGAGCCAGTAGCCCTTTTTACACAGCTGCGCCGCATTAACTCCGGAGCGGTGGTTCGCCAATTCTCCACTGATGGTGATTCACACAGAGCGAAGCATCTCCGCCTTAAAGACGAACCGCTGTCTAATTCACACAGAAAGCCGGCGCTGCGGCTCCTAAAGAGGTGTGACGGTACGCGCCATGATGATGACGTCGGTGTGTTTTCAAGGTGTTTCCCAGGTGTCCCCCCTGTTAATCTAAACCACGTACTGTTTATAATTATATGGATGATGTTATAATGTGTAGTGATTGAGATCCCGACCCACCAACCATCCGGGAAAATGTGACGAAGAGTTGGTAGGGAGGGAGGACAGACGCTTCTCCAGGTACAGCTGCGGTATTTTTTATATAAAGTTGCCAAAGACCGTTACAGTTACTACGTTACTTTTGTTTGGTCATATAACGTTGCTTTCTGTATTTAGTTCAGTGAGGGACCTGTGTAGTTAACCAACCAACCGACCGACCGACACGGCCTCGCTCTGTGCCGTCGGCTTATCCGTTCACACTGGTTCGGTTCTCCAATAATGCGGCCCTGATACTACCTCCAGAGGCGGATCAGCGCCGGAGCGAAATTTCCCCACTCGCCGCATCTGAAACTTTCACACAGAGGAGGAGGCGGAGAATTGGCGTAGGATCCCCGCATGCAAACGGCTGTGTGAATGGGGCTAGTGGAGAATTTAGGCTTCCTTTAACAGCCATCTGTTAGTGCAAGAAAGCTAACTTTCACGACACATAGGTACAGCAAACATCAAGCTAATACTGCCAACTGGCTAACTTAAATTAATGGAGAGCAGAAGTCACCCCTCGTCCAGTGGACCCCATGGGATCATATTTCAGAAAAAAACATTTTATGAGGTGAATGGAGAGAGACAGGTTTTGTTTCTAAGCCCGCTTGAATTCTGCCATGAACTACACATGTTTGTTCATTTAAAAGATCATTTTTCATCTTGAGAAAGTTGTAAGTTTTTTATTAAAGTAATGAAATAGAAAACTGTGAGAATACGAGATTATAAAGGACTACACAGCAACCTGTTGAGTTAGTTATGTCATCTTGTTAAACGGTCACCAAAACCCCGAACTTAAACCTTGTAGAGCTGGCACCACATATTAACAGCTCACAGAACTGACCAACTCTCCTTTAACATAACTGCAGTTGTCAATATGACCAGATTTATCATTATTTTCATCCATTTTAGTGCCTTTAATTCATTCTGAAATAATGGTGTGCTCCATTGCAAGTCAGAAGGTGCATGACTTCAGGTCTCTGAACAAAGGTAATAGTCATCATTTCCATTAATAAGAGAGTGCTAACAATAAGTTACAGCAGCTTGTAAGTTAATGATTTGACCAAAAATGACTTCTAAACACATAGACAGTGACATGTGTCATTTATAGCTGAATGAAAGTAACATTAACTTTACTGTAATTGACACCAGTTTTTTGTCCAGTACACCAAATTATATTATTTAACATTAACCGTGTTAATTTCCAAGTGTAGTAGCTCAAGTTTATCAGATTTCAATACATGACCATGTTTTATTGAAGCAGTATTAGATGTAAAAAGGTCATATAAATGTAGATTTCCATGTGACTTGTATTTACATTGTCATCGATGCCAACTGTCAGGTGGACCATGGGGTGGCTGTTTGGCTAACGCTAATGTTAGCACTGCTCTACGGGAGCAACAAGCTAACTATCGCTAAAGTTAAATGGATTAGTGTCTGACAAATATTATCAAATGAGATGTTAATGCTTAGGAGAATTAAATTTAGTGCTACCACAGCTTTAAAACCATTCGTATCTCTATAAAGTCAAAAATAATTAGCCCTAATCGTCTCTCGCTAACGTTAGCTCTTAGCTAGCGTCATAAGCTAACTGACCGAAGAACATTAACATTGACCTCAACTCACCGCTCTTCATTCGGCCTCAAGCGTCAGACGAAGTTGTTGGATCTGGATCCAGGAGCTTTGAGCTACATGTTTTACTTCTGACTCCCAGTTTATTAGGTAACAGAGTGTAGTCCGAGTCTGAGAACAAGATATTGCGAGACTTAATTGTGTCTGTTTGCTGGTGAGGACACCGGTGCGGTCCCTCCTCCCAAACAAAACGACTGGCTGCTCTCAGACTGATTCAAGTGCAGGAAGCTTTGTTGGAAAAATGTTGGAAAAAACGTTTTTTAATATCATCATTTTTAAACTTTGAGCATTTTGGTAGTTTAAATATATAATATTACAAACTGGTGATGTTTAAAATGTCAAATATGTATGTGCAAAGTAAGTCTATAGCTGTTACATTGTTGTAGTTAAGTTAAATATTTCCCTCTGACATGAATTGGAGTATAAAAAGGCCCCTTGAGTTGTATTCAGGTGCTGTTATTAAAGGTGCTCCATAGATTGTTGTCGTAATGAACTCTAAAACCCAGAAATCAGTTGGCATTATTCATAGACTTACATAGAACTCTTGATACCAGGTACAAAGATGGCGCCCAAGTTTCCTAGCTTCCGTGTTTCCGCTAACGTCCCGATTATGCGGCCCATTGAACATGCGCAGTAGAGTTTCCCCGATTGGCTCCGGCCAAAAACTTTTGTGATGATGATGTCACATATTTATGAAATCTCTTTTCTCAGCTTATTTAAAAGTTTTACAAATATAAAACCTCCATGGATCAAAAATTAATTATAGGGAGAGTCATAATCGATGTTGTTTGCAGTTCTTGACGTCCTGACAGCAGTTTTACAGATGTCTCGTTTTATAATGGCGGTCTATGGGGAAGGGCAGATTGGAATAAGGTCTGTAGTTACCACAGGCTTACAATATTTACACATTCTGCTATAATAAAATACATCACTAAATGTCCTGCAATTTAATTATAAAGCGTGTATGTGTCTTAAAAACGCTGGTTGAC
>OMLP01024643.1:9581-37699 GCA_900302685.1 Spondyliosoma cantharus | reverse complement strand
AAATATAAAACCTCCATGGATCAAAAATTAATTATAGGGAGAGTCATAATCGATGTTGTTTGCAGTTCTTGACGTCCTGACAGCAGTTTTACAGATGTCTCGTTTTATAATGGCGGTCTATGGGGAAAATGCTCTTTGGGCTTTGGGCTGAAGGAGAATTGTTCACTGCAGAGTTTCCATGAGGGGCAGATTGGAATAAGGTCTGTAGTTACCACAGGCTTACAATATTTACACATTCTGCTATAATAAAATACATCACTAAATGTCCCGCAATTTAATTATAAAGCGTGTATGTGTCTTAAAAACGCTGGTTGACAGCAAGTGACTAAATGAGGCTTCAGAAGTTGTCATAGACTTAAAATGTCATCACACTGAACACAGATACTCATCTACTCACTTTAAAACTCGTAGACTGATCAATTTATAGAAAACGAGTATAGTAACAGTCGCTTAGTGACCGTGACGATTAAGTCATGCGACCGCAATGAATATTCTGTTTATAGCCTAACATTAGCTTTTCACTTCTAGCAGTTTAATTTTCTTTGAAAATCACAGAAGTGGTGTTCATCTGTGAAGATTATGTTACTGAACAAAACGTGCAAGTATAATAATCCAAAATCCAATTAAAAAATCTCATAAACTTTTTGTCGGGGAACCAGGACGATGCTAATTTACGGGTTTGCCAACAAAAAAACATCATCTCTACATCACTCAATGGAGTTTTCTACCAATATCAGTGCAAAGACAATGATTGTTTTTAGGAGTGGGTCCCTGTTATTTTTATAAGATGCATGTTCACATACGAATGTAAACGACTAGGATTTCAAATATTAAACAATCTATCGATATATCTATCTTCAAGTTGAGAAATCGTCAGCTGAATGACTTGAGTCCACACCTTTGTTTGAAAGACTCTTACTTTAATAAAATAAAAATTATATTAGCTGGTCATACAACAAATGTCCAGATTTAAAAAAAACAAAAAAACAAACTAAAACATCAAAAATCACACTGGAGATCATTTTCAAACTTTAAACACTACAATATATCATCCATTAAATCATTAACAAATATATCTTTTAATTAAAAAAACGCTAAATCTGCAGTGCATCCATCAACGTGGTTTAGCTGCTCAGTAGGGACTGCATAGGAATAACGTCAGTGTGCAAGTCTGCTGTGAACGGAGTGCAAGAGAGACAGAGACGCTCAGATGATGTTTTGGAGGAGAGCGATGGCCACAGCGATGAGAGTCATGGAGGAGGAACAGATAGACGCAGACGATCCAGACTCCATGAAGGGCTCTGTGTGTTTGAGCATCCAGGCCTTCTCCACGTGTAGCCCCTGTCTGTCCAACTCAGGACCCATCAGCTTCCGGATGGTCTCGTAGTAATTATCCAGCCACTTGAGCTGGAGGAGAAAAGACCAATATCAAAGACTGTAGTAAACGAGTGTGAAGACGTGCACTGCTGACATGTAATAAACAAGGAACATCTCAATAAGTATGTTTAATATTCCAGATAAAGTGGATTAACTTTATTCCAAATTAGGAGTAAAGGGATAAATTGAGAACAATTACAGTGTTCCAGAGGCATCAGTACTCGGACCACTAATGTTTATGTTTTTTTTCGTTTTGTTCTGTGTGTACGCTCTGCCACTTGGCCACATCTTCAGGAAATCTTAGAATGATAATTTCTTTGTTGCGGTGTTGTTTACCGAGAGGTGCTGTTTATAAGAAAAAGTTCATTTTTGAGTCTCTTTCCCAACTTGACACTCTGGGTTGTAGGCCTCCATACCAAAGTGTAATTATATATAGCAGTAGCATTTTTAAAATGATAACAAACAGTGTTTCCAATTTATTATAGTTGGCACTGCTGTTGCAAAGACATCTGGATCTTTTCCTCTTATCAGAGAGACGCAGCTCCCAAAACAAAACAAGAGTTTATTCATTCATTTAGTCTATAATGAAGAACTGAAAGCAGATAAAAACAGAGCCAGGCATCGAACCTGACAACCTAAACCAAAGAGCGTAGTAAAACTGAGGTTTAAAGGGAACCAGTCCGAACGCTGATGGTTTCATTATAATAAAACCATTACATCATGCAGTCAATGTTAACTTTATAATCTTACACTAAAATAAAAAGGTTATCTATTGCCAGTTTAAGTAAAAGCATCAATACATGAATGTAAAATACTCCTGCATCTAAACTCACACTTAAAGGGTAACCACCAATTTCACACATTAAAGTGTGTTTATGGGTCTAAGGGGTCTACTGCTGTAAGTTAAGAAATAAATATAAAGCCTTTGGTGGCTCCAGATGAAGCTGCATGCAAATTGGCGCCAGTGATGTCACTCTGGGGCTAAGTTGCATTGTGGGTAATGTAGGCTCCAGATTTTTGAAAAGGAAGACGAATGCGTGGAATTAAAAAGGTGATATCTGTTTTTAAACTTTACATGACGAGTCCAACAGTGTTCTAGGAGTACAGTGTGAGACCAGTGGACTGCTTTTCAAAAACCGGGTGCCTACATTACCCACAATGCAACTTAGCCACTCAGTGTTTTTTATTGCAGCTTGTCAAAGTGTTTTTTTCTAACTGATTATATACAGTTATCAATCTGACATGAGACAATAAGTGGGCAGCAAATTAAACAAAAGAAAATTCTGTTTATTTTCTTTACTTTTTCTTTCATCTTGTGTTTTTGTGAAAATGTTGGAGAATTTGACAGTTATTTATATGAAACTTCCTGCAGATCTGCTATATGCATTATATGTTTTATCATATTTTAAATGTAAAATCTCAAATTAACTTGTAACTACAGATGTCACATAGATGTAAAGATCTAAAATGTAGTGGAGTAGAAGTAAAGTAGCATAAAATTAAAAAGTAATTCAGTACTTGAGACAATCTTACTTGCCATCAGAGAAAAAGAATATTTTTGTAGCAAAATTTAATCATTTGTAAACACAAGGGTCTTTTTTATACATTGATGATGCAGAGATATCTTTCCTTTTCCCGTTTAAAGAAACAGAGAAGTTGATTTCACACGTGGTTTTGTTTTCTTGAACAATGTTTTGATGTCTGAGCTGCAGAAGACTGTCGGCCTGACGCGTTGAGGGGGTTTTTAGGAGGAAACCAGCGCTCTTAAAGCAGGAAAACAGACGACTTGGTTGATAACACATGCTCTTAAGCGGAAAGGTATTTACAAATTAAATCAGAAAACTGATAATATCTTTGGGGGACTCAACTTGTGGCATATCTTGTTGCCGGGCAGACTTTAGTGCCTCCCTTTCAAATGAAAAATGATAATGACTTCCCAGTAACTTCTAAATATACAGGATTCATACAGTATTCTTTACAAGAATTATGCAGTCAAATAGTATCTCTTACCTGTTCTGAGCTGAGGAGAGTCGTGTCGATCAGCTTTCTATCATACGGAACCAGCGACACAGTGTCAAATGTCAGGTAGTTATGACCGTACTGAGGGAAGGAAAACACATTTACAAAGAAGTTGCTTTTTATTATTTCATAGAATAAAAAACAGGAAATCATTAACATGATTTAGATGATCAACAAATCTGTTTTTTGGTCAGCTGCTCTGTTACTACCTTTGTTTGTACAGGTACAATCACGGCAATGTCCTCGATCCGGATCCCAAAGTCATTATCCTTGTAATATCCAGGTTCTTGGAGAAAAACAGAGTCAGTTTGGTGTTTTTCAACATTTTACCAAAAAGTCCACTTTATTTCTTTAAAACTGATCATGATCATGTTTTATCTGTCGTGGATTTATATTGAAAAAGACAGATCCTCACCTATAGACGTGAACATGCCTGATCTGAAGGGAATGTTGTTGGTCTGAAAGCCAACTGGCCCTGAAAACGTACCACAGTATTACATCATTAAAATACAGATTATAAACATATGAAAAACACAACCAAACACTTTTTAAACATCCATTGTTGTAACATTTAAGTTACATACTGGAGGAAGTTATTCACACTTTATATTTTAGATGCAACTGTCTTTTTTACTTGGATATACTGTTTATATTTACTCATACTGGTGCTGTGAGTTCACTGACAAAGGGTCCAATGTTTGTTTTGTTGTGACTTGGGTTTTTCATTAATGGGTAACAATAAAAGGATTTGTTTGAAAAAACAGAGAAGTAGTTATTAGCACATCCCATTTTTTCTATAAAAATTGTATAAAGCATTGTTCCATACTGCGCTGCATATCTCTTTGTCAGAAATATATTTACAAAAACAAAATTATTAAGATAGATTTTTTATCGTCTGATTACTATGACTGTATTTTATCTGGATTGTGTATCGACATGTTGCCTTTGACATACACACAGTCAAAGCTGCAACTGTCAGTTGTTTGATCAATATTTTGATTAATCAGCAGCTATTTTCATAGTTACTCAACATTCTCTGGTCAGGGCTTCCCCAGTGTGATGATTTGACGCTTCTCTGTTTTGAATCATTGTGAACTTCATCTCTCTGGCTCGTTCTCCCAAAGCGAGTTTTTCAGCTCCTTTTGTTCGAGGGTGTTTGGTCACATTACAAGTGGCTGCATTGCAAAATTAATTGTGGGCTCAAACATGCAAAGTGCTTGCCAGCTTATTAACTTCATCACTCCCACTCGCTGTATTAGCAGCACGGTGGAATGAAGTTCAATTTGATGTAAAACTGCTTCCAAGTGCAGCATAATCATGATGTTTTTAGACACCACGGGTCGTTGAAACCTGTCTTTGAATTCATTTTTCACAGGATGGTTTGCTCGCTTAGTGGAAGTTGAAGATTCAGAAGATTCAGCCCCAGTATGAAAAACAGAAAATAAAGAGAGAACATACACTCATGAACTCCAAAGTAGTTTCCAACACCGTGACCTGTGCCGTGGCCGTAGTTCAGGCCCACCTGCCACAGCGCCCGGCGACCCAGCATCTCCATGTTTGAACCTGAGGTTCAAAAACAGCCAGACAGAGAGCCTGAAACAAACATCCTGCTGCAGATACATAACTGTGGTTCATCCACACAAAATGCCCTCAAAACGTTGGTGAGAGGAGAAACAGGGGTCTCTAGTGGTGAAACTAAGAAAGGTTTTAGGGCAAAATCATTTAAATCTCATTTTTAACATTTAAAAAAAATGTAATTTAAACTTTAATTTCCCAGGAACAACACTAAGAACAAATCAAGGAGTCACTAATCAATCAAATAATGAAAAAAAGCATTGTTAGAAAAATCCACATGTAGGCCCTCGACAGCTGCTTTACATAACTTTATCCAGTTTTAGTGTTTTCGAATCCAAATGATGTGTTGGATTTAGGGGCCGTTACTCTACATGCATGAAGTTTTTCATCCTCACCTCTCGTCCCCGAGGGAAAGATGGTTCGAGAAATCTCAATGTTTCCCATGAGCACTCGAGTGAAGGCCTCCTGTGCAGCGAGACATAATGACAGGGAAATTTAATGGAATATTTTGGATTATGTGACATTATCAAACATTTCTGCAAAGAACTTCACAGCCATGAGACGAACAGAGGCCAAGATGAGATAAAGAAAGTGTGCATGATTAGCAATCTCTTGTGTTTTGACAGAGAAAATGTAAATATCCCTTCAAACATTCACACTTTCAGCATAATATCTCAAGTGTTACCCGTTGCATGTCTGTTGGTGTTCCCCAGTGAACAGTCCGAGTGATGTCAGTGGTCCCGTCTCTGATAGTAAGTGAGAGACACGATGAGTCATTTCGGTATGCGAGAGACGTGAAGTGAAACTGGAGAGTGAGTGAGCAGGATGTGTTCTTACTCACAGATACTGGCCACCAGAGTCCACCAGGTACATCTCATCAACTGTCAACCTCCGGCTCGATTCTTCTGTCGGGCTGCAACGCAGAACAACAGGAAACAATGGCAGTACTGCAGGTGTAGTGCAGTTAAAAGACATCACCTGTGTTTTTAGACAGATACTTCATGCTGACCTGTCTCTGAAACATGTCTTACATTTGTAGACTGACTTATTTTAAATCTCTCAAGTACTTTTTGGAGTTTTTTTTGTTGTTGTTGCTGTTATTTAGTGTCCAGCGTAGAGCTAACAAGGAATGAGTGGTGAGGTAAAGTGGAGGATGACAACAAACAAATGTCCCCGGCGAGATCTGAACCAGCAACATGGTGATGATATGGACGACATCTTGCATGGTCACCAGAACGCTCTCCTGCTTTTTGTCTTCCCTTAAAAAAACAGCTCACAAAAATACTTGGAGCAGCAGAAGAGATCACATTTGGTGCAAGTGGCACAGACTCAAAGTCAACTACATCCAAAGACCAAATTGGTGATTTTTGTCTTTTCATCAGATTTATTGATTTTCGTTTTTTGTGTTTTTGCAGTGACCGTGTTACGCTTTTTGTTTGTGGACATGAACACAATGTTTCAATCCAGGGGTCACCAACAGCCCCCAAGGACCACATGAGTAGCCCTCAGGCCTGTTCTAAATATGAAAATTGAATATTGATATTATCTGTTTCCCACCTTGTTAAGTCATTGTTGATAATTATTGTGAGAAATCATTAACGTGATCAGCGCAGCCAGAGGTGAGTGAGAAGTGAGAAACATGTCATTGTTTATCTTTTTCTTTATTTTGTTGATATTTGTTGTTTTCAGAGCATCGTTATTTTCAGGGCATCGAAAATTATTAGTTGTTTTTTTTTCTCCCTCGAGGGTGACTGGCGGCGGCCCTCCAGCCGGCCCTGCTCCTCAGCATGCTTAGATTGTGAAAAACAATCAACAAGCAGTCATTTATTATTATTAGGGCCCGAGCACTATCAGTGTGAGGATACTATTGTTTCTGTAAGTTCAAAATGTTCGTCTCCGGAAAGAAGCGTATGTTTGAATCATCTTCAGACCTTGAAGGTGAAAAGTTATTATAATCTTTCGCCTCCGTTAGACCTGGTAGGTGGGGGCAATTGAAGGGTGATCTCTAGCGCCACATAGTGGACACAGGCAGTGTTATTTCACCCATTCAGACCACATCCAGTAAACGTGTGCACATGCAGACATCGACGTGCACGCCCTCCGACTGAGCCACAGCCCGACGTACATGGGCGACGAGGGCCCGATCATCGCTGCTTGCAGCTTTAATTACTATAGTAGTCTTTATTCATATAGTATATATTACATACTTTAGTTGAAAAAGTAACTGATTTTTTTGTAGATAATTTTAGACAAAGTCTGAGGCACTCAAGAGGGTGATGAGTTAAAAAGCCTTTAATCAATAATGGCTGTTGAATCACAAAACCAGTGAAAACATGCCTTCACGTTTCAGCCATTAAAACTTTCATCAGGTCAGTACTGATGCCTTAATGGCTTGAACGCGACACCATATTACACAACGGAGCAGCACCCCTTCAAACTTTTTTGGAAAATCAGTCACTGAATATCTTTCTCTTCTGATTAAAATATCTTCCCCAAAACTACATAGTGCACCTTTAATTAGCTATGCTGCTCCATCTATATTGGATAGGTGCCCTCAAAAAACCTCTGTAATTATAATGTGCTACATTAAAAAAAACTTAAACTAGCTGACTGGCAGTTAAACAACCAAAGAGGCATTTACACTCAGGAGGTGTTAGAAACCAGATGACATATGAATGATAATGTTGCTCTGTGATGTCTGGATGTGAAGATAAGCAACTGTTTGGGCCTCCATGAATTTGTTATCATTGCCTATAGTGGTACAAAGAAATCTGCTTAAAATGCACAGATCTAAAGCTTAATTACAAAGGCTCAAATGTATTTGGTTAAAGAAAGAAAAAAACACATTCATAAATATATAAATATATAAATATAAATAATATAAATGAAATGTATAGGGCTCAAAGTATATTTCCAAGGGTGACTGAGTCATGACCCGCCCTACTCTGCCTCTGATTGGCTAGCAGTAGCATAGTTTAGGCATGAGGAGTGCGATTGGGTAGAGTTCGGGTAAAATAAAATGGTGAGCCAATCAGAGACGGCAAAGGGCGGGTTCTGCCGCCGCCGGTTTAGTGGGCGTTGCTTAAAGATCATGTGACAAACGTCGTCACCGTCGTCGCCATGTGGATCGGACGGACTACACTGTTGTTAGGTTTAGTCGGCAGCAGGGGCGTCACAAGAAGTATGGTGAGTAAAGGAGCACGGTGTTGTTTGTCTGTTTCTTGAATTGGGCCGTGGTTAAAACAATTCTGTTCCTGCCGCCGAGCTACATGCTGAACTGACATGTAGGTCAGATATGGGATCTCTATTTTTAAATGCGGTGTAACCGACAAATAGGTCCGACGTCGGAGCAGCAACGACCAGTTAGCTTCGTGTATCGAAGTGTCAGAGGCGCAATGTCAGTGAATTAACGGTTTAACCCTCCGACTAGACTCAGTCACGTGAAGTTAACCCAAACGTCTCGGTTTCTCTGTTATGAAAGCGTGACTGGTGTTCCTAGCTTGCTGTGCTGTAGCGTTAGCGTCGTTAAATGGCTAAAGATGCTGTTAAAGTTGCTTATAATCCGTGATGGTAATCTACAAACCATCTAATGGAAATGTTTGCATCAGACCAGGAAGAGGCCCTGCGGTTTGTGTGTAGTCCCTTTATTTCCCCATTTTGATGGCTTGCGGGAATAATTCGACAACAATTCAATTATGTCTTGTAGGTTTATTTACTTCCTCCTAACGTTAACAGACATATAAGCAGGTGACTACTAATTATGGTGTTCAGCCTAAACCTGTTCAGGTGCATATATGAATGATGACCGTGCCAAAGAGTATTAAATCAGAGATTCTCTTCCTGGTCTTTGCTCCGTCGTATCTGGTTCATCTTGGTCTTGTCTTAGACTTGACTTCGTGGACTTCAGCCCTGACAACTCCAGCTGTCTTACACAATCACACACACACACACACACTCATACAAATCTTCATCTCCATGCAGTGTGCTCAGGTGGAAGATTGGAAGAGTGCCAAGTCCATATGCGAGTTCTCTGCCAAGGACATCGATGGAAATGAGACTTCTCTTGAGAAATACAGGTACATTTTTAATTGGTTGTGAATGCAGGAGACGTTCACAACATATGTTCTAATGTTTTATTATTATATCTTCCGGGTCAGAAAGTTTGGCCCTTTAACTCCTTCAGCATTTTTCAACGGATTCACTCCATTCAAACACAGAATATTCATCTCAATTGGGAATCGATCGCATCTATTTTTCTAATTGAAGAATCCCCAAATCCTCAATTTTCACACTTTTTCAAGAATTTTCCAAGTTCATCTAGTCATTCAGACTTCCACATAGAAACTCCATTCAAACTGTGAAACGTTCACAAAGATTATGACTTTTTCACCCGAATTCTACTTTTTCACAGCATTCGTACTTTTTGCACAGTCGCAGTTCAAACATTGGTAACCTTTCAGCCACTTTGAGATTTTTGCATTGGAGTGTATTGGGTGGAGTGCTGACAGCCAGACTGGATGAGCTCAAAAAAAATCAGAAAACCTCGTCTTCAACACTCCCTGCCTTCCGCAATTTTCCCATTAAACTGAGAGGAAAAACATCCGGATGCAGGCAGACACATCCACTTTTCTAAACTGCTCCACAACACACATTTTTGACCACACACACACAAATTTCACAAAGTGCTCACAAGACTCTCATCGTTTCTACCATGTCATTATTTGAGTGATAGCAGTTACTGTTTTGGAGGCGGAAGCATGATAATGTGAGGTGAGCCTCAGATGAAATCACTGTTAAATCAACTCTCACAGTCCGTTACCAGGACCAACCCGGTTACCGTCACCGCAGCAACCGAGATCAACTGGGACACACAGAGACAGATTTATCAATTAGTCAGTTTAATACACACACAGTATATTTCCCAACATTTGAACTGTATTAAACTATTATCTTTTCATTCATTTAAGCCAGGAACTCCATTTAAATATTTAAATATTCCCAATCATCGATATATTGAGATTTATTGAATTTCTCAGTCCAATTCAGAGTATTTGGCTCATTCTCACTGTAACACCTCTTCATACTCCATCAGCTGCTTTTCAACACAAATTCAAGCCAGCATTGCAGTTTGGCTCAAAGCTTATATTCCATTTTTAATGCTTCATTCTCACCCAACTATTCAGAAGCTTCCTTCTCTTCAGACGAGACTTCAAATAAATTAAAGCCACCAATTCAGTTTGGCCTTAGTTTTTCAACAAACCTACATTATTTCACAGTTTTAAGATATTGTGGACATTATTCAAAGTTTTCACAGCCTGCAATCCGCATTTGGCTTCAGCTGGTCAACATGGAGCATTCACAACCGCGAGTTCTTCAGAACTTGCCTTCTCTAGTTTCTCCTTACGCTCCGATTAAAGCTTAGTGTTAGTAATTAGTGGTGTACAATTCATTGGTCTGGGTCGATATATTGATTCAGTGATCAATAGTCCGATAGCATCGATGCAAAGTGAAAACATAGATTCATATCACCACCATCCTTAAGATATGCCTTTATTTTGAAATTCCCATGGCACAACTGTCACAGTCCTTTTTTTTTTTTCTTAAACAATGCTTCTTTCTATTAAAAAGTAAAGATTGTTTTCCATTAAAATGTCTGGAACCATTGATAGAATAAGATTTCCACTGAAGAGTTTTTTCAAATTTGGGAAATTGTCAAATCATAGTTGCTTTTTATGAATTGATATAACTGTTTGTGTTAAATGGGCATATGATACCATCTTATATCGATCGCAGGCCCCTGTATCGAATCCCCTGTATCGAATCAAATCAAAATCGTCTCGTGGCAGACTTTGTGACGTCAGCAACTATTCCAAAGAATCTATATAATATCATATTGTGATGAAAGATGAAAGTTGTGATTTACACCCCTAGTAGTCGTGACTTTCATAGGGTTTGCATGAATATTTCTTGCTGTTGTCATGTTTAGACCACACAAATGATCAGTATATAGTAGAAAGGTTTTCTCAGTCTAACCTCTCCTTTTTTCTGTTTTCTCCTTGCAGAGGGCACGTTTGCATCGTTGTAAATGTCGCCTCTAAATGAGGAAAGACCCGCGTAAACTACACTCAGCTAGCAGCAATGCACGCCTCCTATGCTGAGAAAGGTTTACGCATCCTGGCCTTCCCCTGCAACCAGTTTGGAGGACAGGTAATAAGAATCAACACGGAGTCAACACAGCTTTTGTTTGTTTTTTGTTTACTTTATTTGGTGCTATATGTAATTAATATTGTGAGTGTTGCCATTAATGCAATTCATGACCCTGAACTGTTAAACTACTGGCTGTTGTTTTAGGATCTGTCCACAAGCTTAAGGGTATTTTATCCAAATGGAGGTTTATCTATGTTTATTGGCCTTTTGCACCCTTGTAAAAACCATTTCAAGTCATTGAAACCGTTTTTTTTTAATGACACCGACCTAATTAGGTCATATCGGTGTATGCAGCATCTCTGGCTAAGTATGCATTATGATATTGGAGTATATAAGTTTGTATTTAGAGAGACTAAAACATTGAAATGCAGTCATTGAAAAGAGAGACAATAATGGGTGTTGACAATTTAATAAAAATCGCATGACACGAGAGGATTCTGTGAAGAGAAGTCGCATATCTGCCTCATTCATGGTATTTTCTGTAACTAAGCAAACAAGCACAGAGTGTACAATCTGCTTCCTGTTCACATCTGGATGGAAGTCATTTAGATAATTATTACCTGGATTCTTGCAGATATTCGATGCATTTCTGAATTCATTACTGCATTTAATGTGAAGCTTTATCAGCTCTGTTTTTAAAACTAATATTTCCAATTTTCGAACTTCTGTTTTGTTTTGCATGATCTAGGAGCCGGGCCCAGAAGCAGAGATTAAAGAGTTTGCCAAAGGTTACAATGCCGAGTTCGATCTCTTTAGTAAGATCGATGTGAATGGAGACAACGCCCACCCTCTGTGGAAGTGGATGAAGGCACAGCCCAATGGCAAAGGGTTCATGGGAAAGTGAGTCATTTCCATGTCTTTCTGGTTACTCCTCCTTTCACTCGCCTAGACTTGATGCATGACTAGAAGTCAGCACTATCTGTTAGGTCCCATTTCTTAGGAAACGTGCTCCCTTATTGTGACATGCAGTTATGTGTGAGAAGTATGTGTCGGCTGTGTATTTATACTCATGTCATCCTGCAACAGTTACAAACATTAGACATTCTTTATGGCTGTAAGTGTTCTATCTTCCTCACCAGTTTTACCACTGTGTGTTAGCTTTTAATAGTTTGTAAAGCTGGGAGTTGCCATGTCTCCCATGTCTCAGCTATCTATTTGTTGTTGTTTTTTTAATGTAGCCAGAACTGAAGTCAATGGTAGCCAAAACTACAAGAACATGAACCTTGTTGGTTTGGTAAAACCTAGGAATGGGAACACAGAGTATTACACTTTCCTTTTCAGTTTCTATTACTTCATTCCGCTACTTTCCTCTTTGTTTCTCATTCGCTTTGGACAAGGTTGTGACACGTTTCACACATGCTTAACAGGGGCGTGTTTTCATGGTGGTGTCATTACGACAGCAGACTGAGCTGGTGTTTTGGTATAAACACAAGTTGTATGTACTGAGAATTAAAATGGGAAAGCAGGGGTGGATGGAGGTTTTGTGAAGAATAACTCGTCCACCCTGGAAAGTGGTCACTGTTGTAATGGGGGGGTTGTTGGTGATTCTTTATCTGACTGAGGTTTGTGCATGTTAGAATCTATGAGCCTCACCAGGGCTCTGAAATATCAGCAGTATAACTGTTCTCTGCCATTTTTCATACATCCACGACACGTATGCAGACATATTAGTAGTTTCGTCTTTGCCTCTCAGTCTCGCCCTTCTGTGCGTTTTGTCTGGGCTCTATAATCTCTTAACTATATGCCGTGAATACTTCATTATATGCTGGTGACAGTGTTGTCACCTTTGCTCTCCATAGCAGTGTTTTTCAGTCATAATGACCCCTGCCCTGTATTTTTTTTTTTAGATGTTTCTTTGCTCCAACACACCTCATAGACAGTATCAGGCTTGTTATCAAGCTTGTTATCAAGCTCTGGTAACGACCAATCGTTTGCCTGCAGGTTGTGTTGTAATAGTTTTAATATCTCTCTCTCATTCTCTTTCAACAGTGCCATCAAATGGAACTTTACAAAGGTAATCTGCTATACTTGGCACTATCCCTTTTTTAAAATGAGTATCTTCAGTAAAAATTTGGTTATTGTTTCTTGTATCAGCAATTAAGAACAACATGATGTTAAAAAGGGTTATTGTGTTTTTCCTCAACAGTTTCTGATCAACAAAGAAGGAGACGTGGTGAAGAGATATGCCCCAACAGACGATCCCAGCGTACGTGGCCCTCGCTGTGCTTTTAATTTTTCTGCGCATGATCCAAAATGTGTTTTATCCATATTATATTGAGCGTTGCATTGAACAGTTCTTCTCTGTCCATGGTGCTGAAGTGTAGCCATTCACTCTGTCATGGTTAAATATTGACTTCTTTCTTTTTGCAGGTGGTGGAGAAGGACCTGCCTAAATACCTGTAACAGTAGTTTCATCTGCGTTTGTTTGACTCCTGACCTCTCACACGGACGTCCGGGTATTGGTGTGTGTGGGTGTGTGTCTGGACCAGTGACGGCCTGTCTGTAAACTCAACATTGGGGAGGACGGGCCTGATGATCTCGGCGTGCAATGAATCTCCAGAACCCCCCCCACACCAAACCCATAAGTCCGTGTGAGAGGACATTCACCAGCCACTGTTCACATCCAATTTCAGGCTGAAAACAGTCTTTCCTTTTCCTACAAACACCGTCTTCTGAGTTCATGTGTCAATGATAGTTTTATGTAAGGACGCACAGTAAGATGTAACTGTATCTGTAACTCATGACATAAATTCGCTCCTGGACATTTGTTCAAATCTAATTTGAGTGATCTTTTTTTTCACTTTGTCAGTGGTTACCAAAGTGCTCTGTTTCAGTCAAATGGCATATTTATTTAGATATTTTATAACTAATGCAAGGATTTACACTACAAATTGTTAAACACCGAGTTCATATTGGTAAGGTAGTAAAACTTTATAGTTTCCTCCCTCATGGTTTACAGTTTTGCATCAAATTTCAATATTGTCCCAATTACCAGTCAGCTTTTAGTTCACTGGTCCTTGATATCCAAACAACATCCCAGAAGGTTTCCCAGAAATGGCTATTTAGTAATGGGGAATATAGACATTTCCTCAAGAGAACGTTTTTTTATTAAATCAAACCAAAGTAAATAATAAATGTATGTATTATTGGAGACTCTCATCCCACATATGTTGGTATTCTTCCCTGTAAACAAATTTCATATTTTATGTTCAGCTATGGTGTGTGTGCACTGACCGAAAGAGACATTGTTATGCTGGCAGCTAAGTGTACCAACTGAACATGTAAAAGCCATCCTCCGCAATGAACTGTTTCCACGTAGATGTGGGTTGTAAGTGACTTCATCCTACTGCTGCACTTTGGAATTACTTCCACCAGGAAAAGAGATAATGGATGGAAAAGAAGACATGGCCAAAACACGTAAAGGTGCAATATGTAGGGTTTTTTTTTGGGGGGGGGGAACCCCCAAAACAATTCAAAGTTAATATCTACCACATAAGTAAGGTAATAATACAATATCCGTAATAGTTATATTTACATATAAACTAAAGTCTTTGTTTGAAACTAGAAATGGTCCTGCTAACATAAATACAGCACAACAGTACGAAATTGTGTTGTCCATTTTGAGGAGTTTGTTTATATGGTTTAATTGGTCATACAATTCTATAGGTTTAGATATAAGATAAGTGTGATCATATATAACACAAACTACAGTATATATAATCTCTACATGTTAATATAAGAAATAAAAGTAGCTATTGTAACATGGACTACAGTATATATGGTCTCTACATGTTGATGTAATAAGAATATATATAACAAATCTACAGTACATATGATCTCTACATGTTAATATAAGATAAATTAAAATGTCATATATAACATAGACTACAGTACATATGATGTCGACATGTTAATATAAGATAAATTAAAATGTTATCATATATAACATATAGACTACAGTACATATGATCTCTACATGTTAATATAAGATAAATTAAAATGTTATCATATATAACATATAGACTACAGTACATATGATCGTCTACATGTTAATATAAGATAAATTAAAATGTTATCATATATAACATATAGACTACAGTACATATGTCTACATGTTAATTTAAGATAAATTAAAATGTTATCATATATAACATATAGACTACAGTACATATGATGTCTACATGTTAATTTAAGATAAATTAAAATGTTATCATATATAACATATAGACTACAGTACATATGATGTCTACATGTTAATATAAGATAAATTAAAATGTTATCATATATAACATATAGACTACAGTACATATGATGTCTACATGTTAATATAAGATAAATTAAAATGTTATCATATATAACATATAGACTACAGTACATATGATGTCTACATGTTAATATAAGGTAAATTAAAATGTTGTCATATATAACATATAGACTACAGTATGTTCTCCGCATGTTTTGGTTAAACGGCCTGTGAGCTGCTGTAGCGGCACGCGCATCAGCCGTTGCGTGCAGACGTTGACGCACAGCGGCGGTTGAGATGATCAGCAGCGGTGTCTCTGAACGTGACTCTACGTTTGCCTGTTTACAGCGACAAATACACGCCCACGGAGTCATGTAGTGTGTAATTCTGGAGGCAAATGTCGAGGAAGGTGAAATGACAGGGTTTTCAGTTCGTTTCGGGAGCGTTTCATCTTGTTCTGAGTGAAGACACGGCTGCGCGTCGTCGTCAGGAACCGTCCGGGAGATGGACTGGGGGACTGCGGAAACCGGGAATGACGGGAGGACGAGTGAGGAAGCTGCCGCTGGCCACTGCCTGCAGCTGGACCTGGAGGACAACGGTACGTATGTCTTCCAGTTAGGATAATGGTCATTTATTTTGAGAAATTATCAGCTAGTCTTCTCATTTTGTGGGCGTTCAGACTCAGCTTCCGGCGGCAGCAGGTGCACTGGAGGTAGAAGTTGGACATTAAGTGGGCAGCATCAGTCATATGTCAATTTAGCTAGTAGTCACATTGATTTATGAGACCTCGCCACAGAAAATAAAGGATAGTTTCCACTCGAGCACAAAACAAAATGTAGCTCCAGGAACCTTAGCTGAGGAAATGAATAATACATTGCTTGGTTAGATAACAGTATCAAGATTCAAGTGACTAATGGCTCATAGTGTCAGTGGCTCACTGCAGGCTGACACCAGCACCATTTGCACAGCAGGGATGTGTTCCCACTGGACCTGATCACCACTCACTAACTGCTGTGAATGAATGTTGGCCACATTTTACCTGAACGAGTGCTACACACACACACACACACACACACACACACACACACACACACACACACACACACACATATAGTACCAGTCTCCTGTGGTCCAGCAGGCAGCAGAGCCAAGAGGCACTGTACTGTGATTGTTCCAATTAGAGACACCGAGATGCAGACAGAGGGAAGAGGAGGGTAAAAAAAAAAGAGACGAAAAAGAAAGATAACGTCAAATTGTAGCAAGTCTGATTCATGATTCCATCAAGTCGGCCATTCCCTTATTCTGTCTCCATCCACTCGCTCGTCTGAACACATCACAAGCTGCCCAGACTACGACAGTTTTTTTTTTAAGAAGGAAGACCTTTCTATCCTCAGCATGATCTCTAGGAAGACAAAACCTGACTGTCATTTCAGAGGGCTTGAGAAAAGTTGTAGGGGCTTCGGGTGTATATATGGTAGCCGGAGAATATAATGGGGTTTGCTAGAAAAGGGAAACAGGAAAAGAACAGAGAAGAGAAAAAAAGAGACTGAGAAGTTGATTAATGATAGGAATCAACTACTCCTAACAAATGTAAAATACCTTAAAGCTTGGGCTTATATTTTATCTTCCAACAGATGTTTCCCTGTTAAAGCGCAATATAGAGTTTTTTTCTCCCTTTTCCTTTCCTTCCTTTTGTCGTATGTTGTACAGATCGTAAAACAGAAAAAGAATAACTCTCTTATTCTCCTTATTATGGGTACGGCCGGTGTCAATGTTTCCTGAAAGTATCCTAAAAATACTCAGTTTTAATTATCTCCATGTTTGTCTTCATTTCAAACTAACCACTATGTGAAAGTCAGATGCCCTCGTGCTGATAAAGTTCATCCGACATGCACTTGAGCACAGCTTAAGAAGTCTAAAATAATTCACAGGACACATTTTCATTCCCACACACCTTGAGGTGCTGACCCAGGCTTAGAGCAGCTCCCGCCGCACTGTGGGTGGCCTTGCACTTGAGAAAGGCAGAAGGAGCGGGTCTGAGTGCCGGCCGTCCACTCGGGCCGTGACTGCGCATCTCACCGCTGTCGTTTAGTATTCAGCGGCAGTTCCACGGAGAATGGCGAGGGCCAGCGTGAAGCACATGGGCCCGTTGTCGTCGTCTCGTCCCCTGTATGCGCCACCCACCCCTGTTAGACCGCAGATTAACCCCGGCGCACCTCCTTACGGGGTGCTCGGCCCACTCGGTGTAGTTCTTACCAAGCAAAGGTGATCGGGTCACACTGAAAACATGCGACACCTGTAAGGCCTCACACTCTTTGACACACACGCACACGCACTACACCGCCTGCATGTGAGATTTGGACACGTACTTGTCCTTTTCTGTTTGCCTCCCTTTATGTTTTTTATCATTGATTTACACATACACAAAAACACGCAGCTTTAACTTCAGTCATTTTTTTTTTTTTTTTACAATTCAAATTGTCGAAACACAATTCATTACAATCCTTAATGTCAAATTTACAGTTCAAATTTTGGTACAACGGGGTGTGAATCCAGCGACTCACCTGAGCGTAGCTTTAAATGCAACCTTTTTGTAGCGGATCTTTTTGCGTGTTGACTTAATTGGTTGGTTTAAAAAGACCAAAATTTCAATGAAACATCTTCACTCTTAATCTCGTCGTAGAATACCCGTTAAATGTCATATTCTAATGATAAAACTTAAGCACATTCCCAGAACGCCCCCAGGTAAATGATTCCTGACCTTTTTAAACCTGAGTAAAAGGGAAAAAGAACGACCACACACACACACACACACACACACACACTCACACACACACACACTTACGCAGAGGCATAAAAGCATCATGCATAATGTCCAATTTACTGTGGCAGCACTGGAGGTTGGTCATTTCTCACGTATTATTATTAGATTACTGCTGTCGAGCACTTAAGCCTCTGCTCTGCCCCTTTCCACTTGATTAATAGGAGACGACTGTAAATACAAATATTTCATAGCTGCCTTGTAAAAAAGAAAAAAACAGCGGCAGCACGAGCACACATGAAAATATAAATACGCACACACACACACATACACAGCGAGTGCTCCGTCAGGACTAAGCCTTGTAAAAAAGCGATATTGCTCCTCTTTTCCTCCCTTGTTCTCTTCCCTTCACATCATCATCTGCTTGCTTCTCGTTCACTTGAGGAATTCCCTGGATCGTCTTTGTCACAGAGTGGGTTAGAAGAGGATATGGTTTTATATGTGTGTACAAGAGAGAAAGAGAGAGGGAGAGAGAAAGAGAGAGGGAGAGAGAGGGGTAGGGTGTGTGTGTGTGTGTTTGCGCGTGTTGTGAGACAGATTTATGGACAGACAGTGTCCCGTAATGTCAGACAGTTACGCTCCTCCTTTTCAGATGTTTACCCTTCCTCCTCCTCCTCCCCTCCCTTCATCCTCTCTTTTCAATCACTCGCTCTTCCCTAACTCCTCTTAACGTCCCATAAACATTAACTCTAATCAGTGGAAGGGACTTTATAGACAAAGTCAGGCAGGTTACAGTCATCATCAATGACGTGTCGCTCTCAGCATCTGTGGCAATAACACTCTTGAAATTCTCCAAGGGTATGGATTCCCCATTACGTTTTTATTTTTTTTTTTACATTTTGTGTAAGAGATCACTAAAGAAACGTTCTTTACATTTTAGAATTATTTTTGGAGCGTGTGCTGATTTAACACTGACAGCAAGGTCAAAAAAAACTTTCAACTTTACTGGGGGTTTTTTTGTTTACTGTTTTTTCCGATATCTTACAGTCAATTTACATTTTGCTTTAAATTTAGCAGTTTAACGTCAACTGAAATTGTAACTGTTCTGATCTTCCACTCTTCTACTACTTTCATTTCTTATTCCTCAAATGACAATCCAACTGCTTTCACTTCTTCTTTTACTGGCATATGTTAATTCAGTTGCTTTCACCGCTCATCAAATAACATTTTGACTGCTTTAATTTCTTCCTCCTCAACTGCCACCCCTCGTTTCAATGTTTACGATGTTTTCAATGCTTCGACTGACACTTCAAATCCTTTCAGGTCTCAGATCTTTACCTTTGATCGACAAAAAAGACTTTCCAGCTCTTGTAACTTCTCCATCTCCTAATGTTGACAAACGATTTGCTGCACCTGCTTTCCATGCCGACACTTTAACTGACATCATTTTTGTGTTTATACTAATGTACTAATGTCTTTCAAGGTTTACGCAGCACCTTGAGAATTCAGCACTTAAATTTAACACTTCCACTTCACTCTTGCCTTATCTATATTTTGACACCAACAACTTCCGCTTAAACTTCAACTTCAACTTCCATTTCAGCTGCTATTTCAGTTTGTTTGTTTATTATTATTTGCATTATGATAACGTCTTTCAACTACGACTTCAAAATGTCATCAGCTTTCTCCAGAAAAACTTAGCCTTTTTCTGGCTGTTGCATTGAGTTTGTATGGACATTGTAGACGTTTGAATGATTCAAATGATCCTATTGTCGAGCCAAGCTGAGGCGTAGGTGACGGTGCGCGCTGATGTAAAGAGTAAAATGGTATCTGTTTTCCTGATGTTTAGTTTTTTGAACAGCATTACTCTTGCCTTGTCCGTGTTTATTGATTGTTCCCATGCAGAAGCTGTCAAGGGAGGACAGTCATTGCTCCAGAGGTGATAATATAAGAAGATCATCTGCATATAGAAGACATTTCATTTCTCTCCCTCTCTCTCTAGTCAATGCTGTTGTCGGTGCACATCAAGCGCGAGGGAGAGTCTCCCGTGGTCTCACCCTTGTCCTCTGAAGACATCCACCACTCCGACAGATACCAGGTCAAACTCATGGAGACACACGCGCACACACACACATACACACACACACACACTCAAATGTAAGGGTGGAATGGCAGTCAGTCCACATGGACACCATTCTCCTGTTTGTCCCTAAGGAGTATTGTGTAGCTCACTTCATAAATAATTTTCTACAATATCTAGCTATAGTATAACATTTGTTTTTGTTTTTTAGATTTGTACTGACTTTTTATACCATCAACTAACATGGGGAGTTTTGATTAGGTAGTTGCGAGGGAACATCATAGTCTTTTCCTGGGATCGCCGTGGTATACCACCACAATGTCAAATGGGACACTGTGTCTGCTAATTCCTGCTAATTTCTCTCGGCCACTTGGAGGTCGAAGTACACTTTGAATGAATAACGCTTCCAAACTGACTCATAAAACAACAAGTTTATTTAGATCTTTGACAAAAATGTTTACCAATCATTACATTTTTTTTTTTTAATGGTTACCACACTCACACCAACAGGCTGATCGGCTCTATGGTGACAAGTATTTTAGCCAGCCATCCCACCCAGGGAGGAAAATATTACATGCAGTACATTTTGCTACTCATCTTACCTGAATTTCACCATCACTCAGCTGCAGTGTATTATTCTGGGATTCTAATACGTCCTGTTTAATGTAATGTCTTAAGCTGAGATGATATCTTCTCTTTCTGTCACCCATCTGCCATGACGAAATGGTTCGTTTGTTAAATTACGATGCTCCCATCCCGTGCTGCGTTATTTTGCTGCTGATTAACCACTCTGTCAGTAAAAACTTCAGTGATGCCCACCTTTAACGTTACACTTTCATTAAGCTGAATGTCAGCTGAATTTTCAGCACTGCTTTTTTGGCCATATTAACTAGGTAGCGAATCACGAGACTTCCATAATGTGTTCAATCAAATTGTCAGTTTACCAAAATATGACAGATGTAGAACAGTATAGCAGAGGATCATGGTAGATTTTGTTTTTTATGCCCTCTCAGCAGTTAAGTTGACCAACAGGCCAATCTCCTTAAATCTCAGCTGTCTTTAAAGCCACCCTGACTGCTTTTATCTCTTAAATTCATCAAAGTTTGTTCGGGTAATTCTTCTGGCCATGATGTATCTCTGGGTTAAGTGGGTTTCCACCCTTACACCATAAAATAAGAACTATTAAGTCCATGCAGACGTTACATCCATACGTTCGGGATGACACAGCTCATAAAGACCTTATAGCGATAAAGTAGATTTTCTCATTAAGTGAAACTGCTGAAATCACCTTATATTATACAAATGATTAAGTCAATGGTGACTCTTTTTACCACCCTGAAAATGAAGCATAATGGCAGACTTTGCCACCTTTTCCCTGCCCGTCAGTTCGTCTCAGTGCTCTTTTCCTCTCTACCTCTTCCTTTCCTCTAAAAACCTGACCTACCCGCAGCCATTCAGCGAGTGTATCATAATGATACGGTAGTAGTGGCGATGCGAGGCAAGTGGGCCTATAACTCAAGTGGCGGCAGGGAGGGGAGGGGAGAGAGCGAAGGAGTGAGGAGACGGATGGAGGGCTCGTACAGAAGGAGAAGGCCTGACTGCTTGTCGGCTCTCGCTGATGGACGATGGGCCGATGGTGAGGGGACTGAACCGCTGCCTACTCACTGTTGCCGTGTCAAAGAGAGGGCATCCGTAACTGTGACAGGGGATGCTTTAGTCAGCATGTAGCTAAAGACGTACACGCCTCTGGGTTTGAATCCCAGTAGAGCCGAGGTGCACATTCTGCTAAAGACAGAAGTGGAAAGGACAAAGAGATGTGACCTCACTTAATTTATTTTTTGTAAATGCTGTAATTTTAATGATAAGATTCTTAATGATATAGAGAATTCACCCCAGGCATCTTGAACTACCAAGGACCCCAAATGTTCCACATTCGCTTTGATAAATGTTTAATTTAATTGTGTTTCACAATTACCAGTGGTGGAACATAACTGATCACATTTACTTAACACTGAAGTTGCACACTTTATACCTCTACCTCACTACTTTTCAGAGGGAAGATATTGTACTTTTTACTGCAATTAACTTTGCAGATTTTAAATTAAGAAGATGCAAATATGAATACTAAAGATTTTACCAGTGGCTGTGAAGATGGGCCCTTTGTGATATTTGATATTTTATTGTTTTTTAAAAAAAGAGATTACAGCAATGTCCAAACTATGAATACCATTTTGTGTATCAAAAAATGTGCTTCTTCTTCTTTTCTATCCCATAAATTTGTCACAATTCCCCCAGATTTGTCTTTTGAGCATTTGAATGAGCGCAACTCCTAGTTGTGGAGCGACTGGACTATACACAACTATATTACTTTAGCTTGATATTAATAGCGTAATAATTTTGAGTCACAAGGGCCATTTTTCTGTTATCATTGAGTTTGCCTACCTTTTATTTTAATAGCTTACTTGAAGTGCATTTAGCTGATAATACCCTGGTACTTTAACTTTGTTGGGATTGTTTTTGGGGGGTTTTAAGGCAAGGCTTTTAGTAGTAATTTTACATTGATGTATTTTTACTATATCTTAGGCCTCCTCACTACAGTATTTCTTGCACCACTTACATTTACGATATAATGATTTAGGATTGGCTTTTAATAGCTGCAACATTGTAAATAATCTAGAGACACAGAAAAGGCTGAAAATCCAAAACAAAACAACAACAAAAAATCACCGGAAACCAAGAAACTACACTTAAAGAGTGAAAAGCAGCAGTTTTCGCGCACCTAATTGTCAAGCTTAGTGACATTTTTGTCATGACTGTATCATGAGTGAAATCTTTAGCTGCCTCTTTTTTAAAATGATCCTACATAAATGATAGTAGAGGAGCAATAAACTAGTTGTGCATATGTATGTAAAACACCAAAGCCATTAAATGAGGAGGCCGTTTAATGAAACCCGTTGCTTCCCCCTAGCGGTCACTCTGCGGAACAACACGTGACGTTTCCCCACTTCCGTCTCCAGCGCGTCACATGACCAAAACAAGCCAACATGGCGTCGGACATGAGTAGTATTTGCCGATACGGGCGCCACTTTCAATCCTTTCCCATCCATATTAAATGATAGACAGAAGCTTTAGTTTGCCCTCATGTACAGTATCTGGAAAGACCGTCGGGTGGTTTACAGCAGTGAGTTTCGGCGGCTGTAGAATGAGCTGTGAGTGAAGCCCGACAGTCATGGAGGAGGTGGAAAACAATAGACATGTACGTTTGTTTACACTGCCATAGCATCCAAAGCAATCTCATTCTGAAAAGTTATATTTGTGCCTGCAACTACATTATAACGATTCTTCATTGTCTAATCTGTATTTCCCCCATCTTCTTTCTCTTCTGCCTGCAGACATTTTTACGAGTTCGAGCAAACAGACAAACAAGATTGAATGGTAGGTACACATAACGCTTCACTTCCTGAGTGATGCTTTATATAGCTTATCAAAACACATTGCATGGCTCTGATGAATTTATATGATTTAAATGTCGTTATTAAGAGTGTATTACTGTATTTAGACTTGTTTTTGGTCACAGAATTACTGGAAAGATATTACAGAATTAGTGTTCAAACAGTAGGTATAATTATATAATTATAAAGGTACTTTCTTATATAAATCTTACATATTATATTTGTGGTAGGATATTTCAGTTGAAAACTCAGAAAAAAATGAGTTGAATTTGTACACAAAAAGGAAAAAGGGAAAAAGATGTGATCATCACAACAAATGAAAGAAACATGTCGTCACTGGTGTCAATGCACAGCAGAGGAATAGTTTATTTACAGTGTGACTTTATGATGGCAATCTATTACCTGATGTGAAGTCCTCTCTGAAAGAATGCCTGTTTGGAAAATGATTTACTGCTGTAAATTTGCTGCGGTGTCAGCTGATGTTGATCTCTCCTTCCACATTGATGTCATGTGACAGACACCTGTGGCTCCTATAGCAAGTGTTTTAATGGATCAGTCTGAAGGAAAGCAGTCTTTATAATATATGATCAGTGGTGATAATGACACAATACATCAGGAGCTTTCAGTGTGTGGACATTCTCTGCATTTTTGTAGTATGTTTTGTTTTTTATATACCTTAAGCATCTTTTTGTGTGGGCTAAGCTAATTTTAGCTCTTAGTAGCCTGAGTTCGTACCTTTTTTATTAGTTTTGTCATACAGCTAAATTCAATTTTCTAGTAAGGAATTTACCGATCAGTCTATCAAAAACCCAGAAGTATTGTTTAGATAATCCTCGAAGACTCCTTTAACCATCTGGCTATAACATATTAGAGCTGTTACATGAACACAAAAGATTATATACCAGATTTTTTTTTTTTAACGTTACATCTGTATTTCCTAATCTATGTAATCGGAATTGACATTTCTCCTGGATTTTATCCTACAACA
Organism: Spondyliosoma cantharus; assembly: GCA_900302685.1. Classification (NCBI taxonomy): domain Eukaryota; kingdom Metazoa; phylum Chordata; class Actinopteri; order Spariformes; family Sparidae; genus Spondyliosoma; species Spondyliosoma cantharus. The sequence goes on along the minus strand of OMLP01024643.1, from coordinate 12,997 downwards.
CCAGCAAAATTTTTTTTTGAAAGTTCTGTTTTTATCTTAGTGGCTTAAATGTTATCTGACAACATTAGGCACTAACAGAGGCTAAGCTCTGAGAAAAGTTTTCCATGCTTTTAGATTGCATTCGTAATCACTAAATAATTATTGCAGTGCTCGCAGTATACACAGCAGTTCTTAGTCAGGTTTTTTTAATGCAGTATTTGGGCACTTTAGTCATGCAGAGCCTCAACTGACATCACTGTAGATAGCTCTAGAAGAGGGTATTTTACTGTTGGCACCTTGTATCAACCAACATTTTGGTGACTGTCACCATGTTTTTTTTGGCACATTGACAACAATAGTGGTCATTGTTTACAAAGGCAAAACCTCAGTTATAGTCTGTCTGCTTCTGTCTTCAGGCCTGGATCTAAACTGGGTTGAAAGACAGACAATGTTTGGCTTTCTTGATCAACAACATGGTACTTGGTCGACCAGTTATCAGAGAAAGATATAGACAGTTATAGTGAAAGCTCTACATTATTAAACACAGATATCACTTGAGTTGTTGTTTGTTTTCCACACTACTAGAGAAACCAGTATGATTTCAAAATGCTTTAGCTTTATTTTAGTTAGCTTTAACTAAAAAAGCGGATCCTTCTTTTATCAAGGGATACTAAAGCAGTGTAAACCAATACATTCTAAGATGATCAACATGTTTGTGTCAGTTGACTCTTTCCTCATTGGTTGTTTTCTCTGTTGCAAGACATTTTGTGTGTCCAGTCTTCAGGCGACACACAGATAACTCAGCCTTTTCCAGTCAGTGCAGATGACAAGGGCCAGTGTAGACTTAGTTTAAACTTCGCCCCCCATTACTTTCTTTCTGTCCTCATGTGGAACCAGGAATCATTCTCATGTGGGGTATAATGGCTGAGGGGGGCCAGAGATCCCTGCCGGACCTAATTAGCAGCCCCTTCCCTCCTCTATTTAACAACGCTCCCCTCGATTAGCGTCAGGGGAGAGTGGCGAGGAGGAGGCTGTTTCTCCCTGTAACCCTCCCAGCCTCACTCCCTCCATCTTCTTCCCCTGCAGTTATGGTGTATCGCCTTATGTCCGCCTCCTCTCCCTCCATCCCTTGCCACGCTCCCTCTTGGCCTCTTCTGCTTTCCCAGCCAGCTAAAAATTAATGTCCCCGCGCGCCATTTGCAGTTAAGAAAAAACGACAGAGACTCGGGGCGCAATGACGGCTGTTCTGCTCTGTTAAATTTCTAATTAAATGTGTGGGTGTGTGTGTGGTGGGGGGGCTCTGACAGGAGGGCAGGGGAGGTAAGGAAGGAGATACAGAGGGAGAGCTGTGGTCGGGATGTAAAGTGTCGGAATGGGATTGAGATTGTCCAATCTTGCGATATCTTGTCTTTTTATTTATTTTTTTCACACATTTAAGTTTAGCCATCTCTCACGCGCTTCCAGGTATAGAAAGAGTTTGATGATTTATATTGCGAATGATCACATCGAGGAAGAGTCATCTGACAGAAATCCTGGGGTCTTTTAGATTCTCTCCTGTTCCTTGAAACCAGTGATGCTGTTGTCCAATGAAACAAGCTTGAAAAGGGTATTAACAATAACATTGAGATTAAAATTGTGTCTCTCTGTCTTTTTCTTTTGACTCCCCAGCCCGTATAGGGAAGATGAAGAGGAGGAAGCCTGAGGAGGGGGGCCAGGTATGTCCGCTGTGCAGTGCCCCCTTGGCTGGGAGCGAGGAGGAGATGAGTAGACATGTGGAACAATGCCTGATCCAGGTAGTACAATACTGGCCCCGAGCCCCCACCTACCTCCAGTCGGACAGCCTGTCGACCTCTTCCTCTTCCTGTAGATGCTGACCAGTCACCTCTTTACTTCCTGTAGACGCTGTCAAATCACTTCTGTACATCAGTGCAGATACCAACCAGTAGCACCTGTAGTTTCTCTAGATTTAACTTCCTTTGGTGGTGGTGCTGCATTCACATCATATGGGAATAACTGACAGACTTGACCATTAAATCAAAAAACAACACACAGATAATAAAGTGTCCCTCGTTCAAGTTTGCCCCTGCAAAGCTGATCTGCAGTTTGTCCCATATGAAATGGTTGCATCTTATTCATTGGCATGCAGCTCCTGTAGGAGCATAACAGTTGGATCTTTAATGTCTGTTGATTAGGGCCAATTTGGCTTTACTTGTTGTAGTTGTAGCCCAACAGCGATAACTTTTCTATCAGACTCGATGCTCAACAGTTCCATTCTATCCTAGAGTAGACAACAAATCATCACCACTCCTCCTGTACCTCCCCTCACTCACTGCTGTCCATTACACTACTATAGAGACACTAATACCTTTATTCCACCAGCACGCTTTAGGCACTCCACTGCTGTACCATGCCATGCGAGCTGTATATTCAGTCCTGCGCAGAACCATGTTGTCCTGAGATGCTGTCGTTCTGCCCTGCAACTAGCGCCAATGCTCCTTTCTTCTTCTAATTAGGGATGGAAAGGAAAAGGAAAGAGGATTCTGTTTTCTGATCTCTCTTTGTTGTCTATCTAAACCAGAGTTAGACTTGTTTGGCAAACTTGACACATCCTGCTGCAGCTTCACAGTAAAATATGAAAATATTAGCCAAGTAATCTTTGGCTAAATGATGAATCTCCCCCCAGAAAACGTTTTGAGGGATTTCATTCCAAAGCAGTAACGAGTTAAATTAGCCACAAAAATTTTAAAATCAATTTAATAAATAAATAAAATCAAATGAAACAGTTTTTGACATTTTCCAGCAGTTTATTTTTCTGTCAAACATTGTTTAATTTGAAGCAGTTTCCAGGTGGAGTAGACTTGATTATAGCAACAGCAAGCACAGCAAAACACAGCTGTTGAGAAAACGGAGCCTTCCATCTGTTACGAACATTAGATTTAGAGGTAGAAGGTTAGAACACACAAGTTTGATGGTTTTGTTAAGTTTTCGGAAAAAAAAAACAACCAAACAGAAGACTATAGCCTTTGGGTGCTTAAAGCAGTTTGTGTGCTGTTGACAGAGCCAGCAGTACAGTAACTTATCACAGCGGTCATGGTATGGTACAGATGAAGCGTGCTATGGAAATCTGGCCTTTCTTCCACCACACCACTGTTTAGACCAGCGCAAATTATAAAACGAAAAATGCCTCTGTTAACTTTTTGCTCTCGTTAACATGTGTCCCTGTGTGTATGTGTGTCAGCGTGAGGGTGCGTTAGGTGATGATGATTCTGCAGACATGGATGGAGAGAATGGCCGTGGCTTTGAGGAGTACGAGTGGGCGGGGCAGAAGAGGATCAGAGCTACTGCTTTGCTGGAGGGAGGCTTCAGAGGTATGCACACACACACACACACACACACACACACACACACACACACTCACACACTCACACACACACACA
>OMLP01024642.1:0-12361 GCA_900302685.1 Spondyliosoma cantharus | reverse complement strand
GCGGACGTCTCCGTATCCGACCGTCGTCATGGAGGTCGTCGCCCACCACCAAGCGGCCGGCACGCTGGTGAAGGTGGTGGCGGGAAAGTCGTGCTCCAGAGTGAAGACCACCGTGGCGAAGATGGAGATGCCGACGCCGAGGAAGAGGAGAAGGAGGCCAACCTCCTCGTAGCACTGAGCGATGGTCATCCCCAGAGACTTGAGGCCTGGACAGGAACGAGGACAGAGGAATATTTTAGCTTCAACTGCAGCACGTTCCCACATTCAGCTCCAAACCACATCCAGAAAACTGGTTTGAATTCTCACGTTTTAGCAGATTTACAGCCACAATCATGAACTTGAAAACAATTTTAATATTTAATGTTAAAAGTCACTATTTTCTTTCTGTAAACCAGAATTAGTTGCTGTAGCTGACAGTGTTTCTCTCACGGCAGCAGTTTGTCTGCGTATCTCATTTTGGAGGAAAAACCTTTGTGTGCCGTGACTGACAGCATCATCTCTTCATTTCACTCTCAGGAAGAAAATAACAAGTGGCAGAAAAGAGGAAACAGCAAATTTATAAATACAGCCACACGTGAGCGTCTCACAGCGCCGACGTTCACACCCCAGAATGACTTATTCTCCTCCGAGAGGCAAAGAAATGAGCTCTGGTGTCGAGCTGGAGGAGGATTTGAAACGAGAGGTTTTCTTTGGTGCAGCTGCACGAAGCTGCAGAGATTTAAGAAAATGAATCTGAGTAAATCGACTGTTTGCTTTCACTGTATTCAGAGTTTAAAGTGTGAAAGCCGTTAAAGAATAAATACCTTCATGTGTTTGAACGGTAGGCGGGTCAGTCGGGTCGGTGTGAAGCTCAGTGTCAGACTTCCTGCTCTTTTATTTTTATTTTATTGTGCTGAGCCTCCGTCTGATCACGCTGAGAGCCAAAAGATGCAAAACAGGAGCTTAAATAAATCTGAAGTCTATGAATGAGAGCTGCAGAATACGTCTTACTAACTTTTCACATTTGCATCTCAAGGCTTCAGGAGACTTGGACGAGCTGACGTGTTTGTTTTTTTACGTTTGGACGTCTTCAGTTACTTCAGGAGACGAAAGGATGGAAACACATGGACGTAACAGGCAGGAGGATAATCAGGGACAGGTGAAGCTAATCAGGACAATCACAAGAAAAACCAAATAAAAGCATCAGAAAATCAGAACGTGATCATGTAAATAATGATCAGGTTGTGATCTGTTCTCTCCTGCAGACTGTGATCACAGCAGAACAGCTGAAGACAAAACAGTCTCTCCTCACATGTGCAGAACTTGGCTTAGAAAAATCATGTTTGTAAGATTTCTTCAGTCTCACAGTGATCCAGTGACGGTTGTCTGAACATCCACAGGTTCACTGCTAACAGGAAGTGATGACAGTTAATTCGGCAAAGTTTTAATCACATTTTGGATTATTTTTATTTATTTTTTTGGTTGTTTTTTCTGTTTTAAAACTACTTCAGTTGTTTAGCAGACTACGAAACTTCACCTGACTTTCCATCAGCCAGGACGGAGGAGATGATGACTGAGTTTACATGTTTGTGTGAATATTATGATTCTCACATGTCTTCCTCTCTTTTTCATTCTCAGTCGCTCCCTCCTCCTCCTCCTCCTCCTCCCTCCATGTTCCCTTTTATTATTCATGAGTTGAGTCCAGGGATCATCATCCTTCCCAGAATCGCACAGATCAAAGCGCTCATACGTCCCAGTCTGACACACTCAAACACATACGTATAATCACACACTCTTCCCTCCGTCTCCTGGAGGAATTTGCCAAAATATGAATCCATTTCTCTTCTTCTGTGTCGTCCTCAGAAAACCTCCCGGCTGTAATCTCACAGCAGCAGCTTCTCACCGAGGAGAATTTAGATTTCTTCTTCTCTCCCTGGATGTTCGCGTCATGTACTTGAAATCCCCCGACAGGCTGAGAACATGTGCCGAGGTAAACCCAACGAAAGAACAAGTCTCCTTCAGCTGCTGATCGTGTGCCCTTCAGCAAACTCATCGCATGCTCGTCCTTCACGGACAGTTTTCAATGGTTGACAGGGAAAGTCAAGAGTTGGCCGCGAGGTAAAGAGCTGACTGAGGTTAACTAAACGACATCCAGCTCCGCCAACGCTCCACCTCTGCCCATCTCTGATTAGCCGGGAGTCGGGTGGAGTCAGGCGCTGCCAAGATGGCGACGACCTCCCCCTGTGGGTGACGTCACGGCGTCTCGCTCCAACCTCCAACCTCCAACCTCAGCTGTACCGAGGCGCAGTGAGGCTTCAAGCTAAATGCACATCACCATCTGAAGAGCACGCACGTATAAAAACAGTATTGATGAGAACACAAGGCAGACAGCGATTTATCTACTTCCTGTCGACAGGAAGTGAGCCCGACTGAAACACTTTGTTCTGATCATACGTGACGTCTAAATCAGACAGCGAGCGTCTCTGCTGTCTGACGTACGATACGTGATGTTTTCTTAACAAGATACAAGTCAGGACACATAAGTACTGAAGCAGAAAGCTGCTGTTCAGACGTGTTTACCTGTCGAGTGTCGTCCCAGCTTCAACATACGCAGCGACCTCAGGAGTCGGAGGACCTGCACCACGCGGCCCATGTTCTCCAGCTCGGTGCTTCCTCCGTGGAGGTTCTCCACCGCCAGCGTCACGTAGAACGGCAGGATGGCCAGCAGGTCGATCACGTTGGGGATACTGCGACTGAAGCGGCACTTATCCCTCACGCAGAGGAACCGAAGTGCCAGCTCACCGGTGAACCACACCACGCACACGTACTCCAGGGCGTCGAACAGCAGCGGCGCTCTGGTGCCAACGCCGCTCACACCCAGGTCCTCCTCGGGGTCCAGCGAGATGAGCACCATGTTGATGACCGACACCACCACGAAGAAGATTGAGAGCGAGCCGAAGGTGCGAGCGGCTCGAGATGAGTCCGGTTTCTCCAGGAAGTCCCACAGGCGGCGGCGGAAAGCCGGACAGGCGGCTCCAACAAAGTCGTCAACGTCGTCCTCGGCCTCAAAATCTCGCTGTACGTCGAGGGTCTCCTTCTGCTCCTTGCGGCGGTAGTAACGTTCGCGGCAGCAGGGGTTGATGCGAAGCTCGTCGATGCCCCAGTACTGGATCTCCTGCAGGAAGGAGATCTCACACAGCTCCTCCCTCACGTGAAGGTGACCCGTCTGATAGTAGTTCATCACATACCTGTCAGCAGAGATACACACCAGACATTATCCATGAGTCACAGTCAACCCACAACATGGACGCTCTCTACACTCAGCGTACTCTTTTTTTTGTTTCATGATTTTGGGAGGTTTCTCTCAATGAGTCCACAAGAAGAAGCTCAACTTTAGTAAAATGAACATTCATCATATTCGTTATCAGTTCAGATCAGCCAAGAATATATCTGCTGTCGATCTCCACATTGTGATCTGATCTCAGACACACAACAAATACTTCTAACAACTTAGACAACAGGAACGTGTAATGAGAAAGAAAGAAAGAAAGAAAGAAAGAAAGAAAGAAAGAAAGAAAGAGACAGTTCCCCTCATGGCTGTTCTCTTCTCTGCCTCATATTGACTTGTCATCACAGTTGAGTTCAGTCCATCAGAACTTGACCAGGTAACGAGAGCTGACAGCTCACCTGTGTGGACGACTTCGGGTTTGAACATCAGGTGCTGCCGTGACGTTTGACTCGAGGCAGGAACACAGTGGAAGCATCAAGGTGAACACAGTTCAGGTGCGTCGTGTTATTTTCAGATGTTCAGCCTGAAGCTCATGCACCATAAAGCCACTGACCTACATTTAAGGTTTATGTAAATGTTGTTTTATATGTAGGGTGAAGTTATTTAATTAAATGTGCTGCATGCTGCTCAACACGACGGATCTGGCAGCTACACTTGCCGTCGGTAGAGTCGACTGCTGGTAGGACAAATCTGACAAATCCTTCCACTTTTGCTTTGGAAATGTAGTTTGTTTTAGAAGTTGCTGTCATTTCTCTGGTGAAGTCTCTCAGAGCTTTAAGCTCTCAGTGTAAACCGACAGAGCTGCATGTTGGATGGTTGATACCCCGTCTGAGACCAAAAGTCTGACAGAAAATGTGCATTTCATCCACGCACAATAAACATCATCATGTCGGCCCATTCGAAACAAGATGTCGACCACACTGGTTCTGATCGAGCACAACTCCACCCTTTAAGTGATCGTTGGGATCTTTTGATGAGGGGTTGTTGAAGCACTAAGCCGCCTAAAAGAAGATTTATCCATTTAATTGTACGCTATATTTTTGCCTCAGACAGCCGCTGAATGTCCGACCCAAACAAATACAGACGTCGTGCAGTTGAGGGAATGTAGTCTTAAAGGAAAAGAGCTGTAACATCCAAAAACCCCAATTATCACTTTAAAGCTGCTGCAGGGAACTTTCTGTTTGTTGATTCTGGCGCTCCCTGTGGACAAAAGCAGTAAGAGCTCCACCGCCTCCGGTCATACAGATCTGGATCTGGCTGGTCTATTTGTGTCCATGTTAGATTGATATGTGACAATGATGAAACGTTTCCGTATCACAAGACTACAGAAGAGCTTCTCACCTCAAGCTGTGAGATATAAATATGAATAAATGTTTTTTAAACCCAGATACATCAGACTCGGAGCTAGTTAGATGGTCCTGTTTGCTTATGTGGGTCATATAGAGGCGTCAGAGAGGAAGTCTTTTAAATGTGGATGACTCACACGTACCTAAAAATAAATCACACAGTTTGTGATGAAAGCTGACACACCTGTGCAGCTTTTTCAAAGGTTTTCTTTGCACTTCATTTCCATGTCGCGTTGGTGTCAAATGGTTTTAACACTTTAAAGGCTTTGCACCTTTATTTTGAAACTGTGATGGCCAGATTAGCATACATAAATATTCCTGGGGAAGATAAAAAAAAAGGCTCCACCTACTGGAAAGTCTGTGAGTTTCGGTCAAAGAAGAACTCGTTCTCCAGGAGGTCGGCGTCGTCGCAGAGCTCCAGCGCAGAGTCTCGGCTGCAGCAGGCTAGTTTCCCCAGCCGGGTCTCCGGGTAGGAAGCCAGCAGCTCCTGCGACAGCACGTAGCGACTTCCCCCAACGTTGATGATGAAGAATTCGAGCGGGTCTTTGATGCTGGACGCCGCCATCTCACTGAAGAAAACGCTGGAGTCCAGAGACACCGGGGAGGCGCTGCCGCTGCAGAGCTCCGCCCCCACCGCTGAGCTCATGATGGAGGGACCTGAAGGGTGAGAGGAATCAGAACAGAAAGACCAGTTCATGTCAAACCCACATAAGAGAAGAGCTTCGAACCTTTTAGCTGTATTTACTGGTTCTTTTTACCAGACTGGGGCAGAAGAACTTCAGCTGTAACTCACAAAGATGATGTGGCTAACATGTTAGCGTCAGCTTCTGCCTCACTCCACCTGCACCTCATCCTCTCAGTAGTTTAGTTTGTATTTAAGTCCAGTCTTTAGCTCAGTCCTCAGTCCAGTAATCTCTTGTGTTTGCCTGAACCCGCTCCCGTGGTTCTGAAACTGATCTGCCAGCCTTGCATTTGGTTCCACCTTATTCTGCTCTCAGCGTGACATCAGCTCTGCTTATGTCTGTGTTTTGATACGGCGGGTTAAAGCCGTAGTTTCTCCAGTAAACACATCGACCTCTTCAGCTCCGTCCTGGTCTGCTGCTCCTCTAACAGGCCAGGTGTACACAGGGCTGCTAAACGAGCCCAGACACTCAGAGTCAGGATTGTGTTTGAGAGGGGCGTCCTCGAAAGTGAACTGAACATCTCAAAAGAGCTGTTACATCCCTCCCTAAAGAAACAAAAACACACATTTTAAAGACTTTTTTTATGTTGTTGTTTCTTTTGGTCATTTTGTTTTATAATTCCACAGCTTCAGAAATGTATTTTAAATGATTCTCCATTTTTTATTCTCCGTATATCTTTCTGCAGGAGCAGTTTTGTAATACTCATGTTGCTGTTGTAACAGATCCAGGGACGGTTTAAAGGAGCTCTTTCAAGAATATCCTCACTTAACCTCGGCACAGAAAGAATGAATCAAAGAGAATCGCAGACAGAAAACGCGGGAGGAAAAAAAGAAAAGAAAAGAGAAAACTCAAAGAAGGATCTACGAGATGAGAAACAGAGAGAGATGTGGAGTTGAATGAGATGAAGCCTCTGGCGGTGTCCTACTTCTCGACGATCTCTGGCTGCTGCAATATTTAAATATTTCAGCTGGCTTAGCTAATTAATACATCTAATGCTACTGTTCCTGTGATCATTCATTCCCTTTTGCTAGGTGTCTCTGTCCAACCAACACTGTCATCTCTCTGACGCTTACACTGAGGTGGGCTGGCAGACAGACGGACAGAGTTCTGGGTCAGCGCCGTCCTTCTGCAGCTGTTGTGGTTGCAGGACGGCTCTGAGTCCTTCAGCGGTTCAGGATTATGCAGGTGTTGCAGAGATTCATTGTCTCAGGGCCCCATGTGAGCTGTTGTCAGGGGCCCACAACAGCAGCCTGCGTGTTTGTTTGAATCATTTACACCAAAACATGAAATATGCAGCAGTTCGTCTCCGGGGTTTGATTCTGACGTGGTGTGAAACTGATAAACGGCTCCCTGCCTCATGTGAACAGTGTTAACGACAGGCGGCAATATGAGAAGGGCTGTCGTCATTCTCCAAATACACGTTGAATCGATTTCTTACATTGAAACTCAGCCATTTTTAGACCGTCACATCTGGGTCAGTAAAGATCATCAGATCATCAGTTTTAGCTCCTGACAAATGTCAACAGCTTGATTCAACAAAAAACAACAAAAGAGAGAAATTCAGTTTGTTAATTCTGAATTGTTCAGTTTCTCAAATCTGTCCAGAGTGAACCCTCTTCACATTCAAATCAATAAAGGATCTCTGACAAAGATAATAAACCCAACTTCTCGGAGGCTGTCAAAGTCTCCTCTGGTAACAGTCAGCTGATCGTCTTCATCACACAGAAGAGTCTGGAAGTGCCGCTGCAGGCTAACGCTAAGCTAGCTGTGCCGTCTTCAGACACACTCGAGTGCTTTTGATTTGAAATCGAGATTATGTAGGATCATAATCGTGACATCACTTAAAATGAGCGCACGGACGGAAAGAAACCCAAATTGTATTTTTACACCACAAGTTCTCTCCCAATTAATAATGTATAATAAAGGTTTTATTGACCGTTATATTTTTAACAAAGCAATAAAACAGCTTAATAAAAGGTGACAGGAAAGGTAAGCAGTCCTGGTTTCATATAAGTCTTATAAGCATCTTGTAAAGACTAACTGACCTTATTTTCTATTAACTAACACTAATTACAAGGACCTGATTGTGTGTGATTCAACTCATATGAGAGATGAATGAAAAGATTAAAGACTAAAAAGAAAAGAAAAAAGAGATTTTTATAGAGATGTTTGATCTGCTGTTTGCTCCTCTTGTTTTATGTCGTGCTCAGATGGTTTACATAAGTAAAATTACTGTGAATATGCTCCAATACAGGCATTCAAACATGCATATGTAAGTATAAATAATAAAAATGCATTAAAGTATGAAGAAGTACTCACGTCTTCTTACATCTGATGTTATTAATATCACTGCTGCATTAATGTGTACGTGTCATTTCACTGCTGTACATGTTTCAGGTTGAGTTCACTTTATCTGCTGTTGGCTGGTTTCATCTACAGCGATGCATCGTTTTCTATCAGATCACCATGTGTTTGTGTCGTAGCTGCGCTGTGAGAACCTCGGATCTGTTTTCAGCTCTGTGACGATGAATCTCCAGCTGATCTGAGAGGGATTTTAGAGTTGTTTTATCTTCAGAAGGAGGAAGATTCTCTCAGCATCCTTCAGTTAATCACAGACATTCAACATCAACACATCTGGAGATGAAACACTGGACACTGGAAAGTAACTTGTAACTAAAGCTGTCAGAGAAATGTAATGGAGTAGAAGTATACAGTTGTAGGAAATGGAAATACTTGAGTTAAGTATTTAGTCACATTTTGTTTTCAAGGATTTTTGTTGCTGTTAAATGTTGAGAAATTAATTTTTTTGATTCAAATTCTGAACTGATTTCTACTCAAGGCAAAACTAACAAATGTTACTGGACTTAATAATCACACATTTAGTATTTACTGCATCTCGAGCAAAAGTTCAATCAGAGTCATGAGAACAAACAGCTGATAAAACACAATCTTACCTGATCTAACTGAAGAGGATCTTAAACATCCAGCTTTGATGATAACTCCACATTTTCACGAATCCTCAAACAGAGCAAGTTGACTTTTTCTGGAAATGATCACTTGATCAGAACAAAGTCACGTTAGCGCTGAAAATGCAGGAGGAACTGTCAGCATCAGTTCAGAGAGACAGCAGCAGGAGGAGGAGGACACAGCTGCTGCTGCTGCTGCTGCACTTCGCGGTGCAGGTTTTAAATGGAGTGGTGGAGGTATGAGAGGCGATCAGTGACACACAGGAGGAGGAGGAGGAGGAGGAGGAGGAGGAGTCTGAGGGTCCAAGGGTGGAGGAGTTACCCTTTAATAAAGTGGTGGTACTACAGGTGAAGATCTATGGAAGAGTATGAGGACAAGGGGTGGGAAAAAAAGGGGATGGAAGTTTTTTGTTTTTTCAAAATGTAGAGAATAAAGTCGACATTTAAAGATTAAAGTTGACCTTTAGAGACTACATCAAAATACGACCAGTGTTGTGTAACGTTGCTTTTAAAAGTAACTCATTACATTACTGCATCTACTGAGAAAAGGGTGAAAGAGTTCTTTAGCGTAACGGTAAAACTCCTTTGCGTCGTGTCAGTTACATTGTCCAGGCTGCGTGTAGCCAACTGTACATGAACCTTTCAACGTGTTTGTCTCTACCGTAATTTTTGGTAACATAAAATTTCACAAAATGTGTAATACAAAAAGTGATAAAAAGTAATCAACTGACAAAGTTCCACAGTCTTCCTTTAAGTAAAAGTATCAATACAATACTATAAAAAATACTCAAGAGGCCTGCATTAAAAATCTTACTTAGGTGAAAGTATTTAACTTAAATCATGAAAATATACTTTAAGAATCAAAAGTAAAAAGTAGTGCCGTCAGTAAAATGTCCCCTGTGACGTATGAGCTCATTAAAGGATTATAATTATTGTTAAACAGGATTTTACAGTTGAAACTCATTTTGAATTGTTTTGTATCAGACTGATTCTTTTCATGAAGGACTAACCTGACGATTATTTCCTGTCTTAACCAAAGTGTTGTTGATTATTTGGTTTGTAAAGATGCTGAAAATTGTGAGAAATGTCGACTTAATTGTTAAATTCTCTTCTTAATTACCTGAAGTTGATTTTTTTATCTTCACTCTGAAACATCTTTCTGCCTGATGCTGCAGCTGCGTCTTCCTTGTGAATCTGTCTCCATCTAGTGGCTGAAACAAAGAACAACACTGTGACTGTTTCCTCCTCCGCTCCTCATTTAGGATTAGTCTACTTTACTTTGAGTGAATCCATAATGAATTTGTGTAAATGTGTTTTATAGAAGCTTCTGTCAGCTCCTAGTTGAACTCTGGTTCCCTTCAGGTTTTGCTTCCTGTGTAGTTTGAACCAGTAAAAGACAAACAGCCACTGTTATTGTACCCTTTTATTACAAAGCCAGAAAGTTTAAACACAAAAACTGTTCTGACTGGAGGACTGGACCTGTCTGATGAGCGTAACATCGCCATCACCTGAGCGTGAACTTCAACTGTTATTCACTTTCGAGAACTGTGCAATCAGAACCTGTTTGGTTCCTCTTTGCTTTGGCTTTGAAAGGACTCTTGACCACATTTTTAAAGAGAGTGGCACGCAGCAGAGGGCATAACACAGCCACCAAAATATGCCTGATATTTTTCATCAAAATCTATACATGATTACCTGAGAAATTAAAATTTTATGAAATGTTAAAAAACACCATATATCACAATGATATCGAGTGTAAGAAAAATTCCTGGATCTGTCCCTTTATTCTGAAATAAAGTGTTTTTCTCTGGGCCTAGACCTGTCCTCCATCCGAGTTTCATGGAAATCCATCCAGTAGTTTTTGTGTAATGGTGCTGACAAACCAACCAACCAACAATTAAACGGAAACAGGTGAAAACATAATCTCCTTGGCAGGTAAATACACTTCTTGTGATAAAAACGTACCATGCTCACAAAACATTTCTTTCTAAGTCTGAGCTGATGAAAGTCAACAATTGTACAAACAGAACCTGCTTGGTTCTTCTTTGCATTGGCTGACCACACTCGTTGACCACACTTTTAACTGGTAGGGCATGCAGTAGAGTGCATACCTCCACCACGGCCCAAGAGACCCCTTTGGTACTCTGTCATATTTCTTTCATTAAGATCCATGCATGATTCCCTGGGAAATTAAGGAAAATGTTAAAAAAAATTGTTAAAGAAAGTGAGAAAAAAATTCCTGGATCTGCACCAGAAGTAAATAGGGTCCATTTTGTGAGATCCATCCTCCCTCACAGTTTTGTGGAAATCCGTTCAGAAGTGTTTGTATAATTGTGCGGACAAACGGATACAGGTGAAAACATAACCTCATAGGCATTCAAAGAAATGCCTCTGTGACAAATAGATTCTGTTTGTGTGTCTCGTGTCAGGTCTCATTTAATTACAGCGTCATGTTTGCAAATACAACCTCGTATGGAATGGTTACTCCTGCTCAACATCCAGCAGCGTTGTCCCAGTTTTGTTCGTCAGAGTGAGAGTCCGCTCATTAAAAACATCGTCTTTTTGTGTTTGCTTCAGCGTAGGTTCAGCACTCTGGAGAGGCACAGATCCACGTCACAGAGGGCAGCGATCAGAACAGAGCTGGCTTCAGTTCCCTTTCTTCGCACAATGTCAATCACGTCTCGTGCTTTGTCTGCTTTGGTTTTTGTTGTGGCTGACTGCATTTCCTCATCATTTATTATGTGACCTTCCAGAAGTTTATCCAGAAGCTGGTTCAGAACAAGTTCAGACACTCTTTTGACAAATTCGCTCCGAACCAAGAGAAGCCTGTCCTCTGCTGGGAGGCTGTCGTCAGCTGGGACGCTGTCGTCAGCTGGGACGCTGTCGTCAGCTGGGACGTTCCTTTGTTCAAGTTCCATTCTTGGACCTGAAGGATAGCCAAGGAAAAGACTTTAGTTTAATAACCAACACTTTCAAAAATATACCTCTTAGAAACTTGACCTGAAATTTACTGCCATGTTTTTGTCTGTTACAGCTGACATATTTGCTCTGTAAATCTCTTGTTCCGTGTTCTTCTTTGAGAAAAACAATCTGAAACGACACCTGGAGAAATGTGTATTTCATGTTGTTTTGTTTTATGATGGAGCTGTTGTCTTTGTATTAATGTGTTCTTTTACAGTTACTTATTTTGTAGATGGAACCAATCAAATCTTATATAGAGGTAAATAAATGCTTTCTGCCAATATTGGCTACAGCGCAAGTTTGTTTTCGTTGTCTTTCATTGCCTCCTGTGTAACAACTGCACTCCCTCATTTCCTACGGTATAACACCAGCAAACTCTTGTTCTTTGTTCTAGTATTCCTTCATTCTCAACAGTGCAGTCAACTGCACTCCATTGTTCCCTACTCGGTAGCACAAGCAATCTCTTGTTCCCTGCAGTGTAACACCAGCACTCCCTTGTTCCCTGCTCTTTGACACCAGCAATCTAATATTTTATCCTCTTCTATGTGAGTGCTGCTGTAAGAGGGTGAAGCCTTTACCTGCCAGGTACAGCTCACGTTTCCAGACTTCTTTCCTCTCTTGGTCCTGGACCATCAAAGTTAGTTTCTCTGGGATTGTAGTCAAGATAACTTCAAATGTTGGATGGAAATTTGGTCCATACTTTGAGCGAAATTGTGCATTCTGAAAACCAGTAGCAATATATAATTTAATGATTTCTTAACTGTGAATATATTTTCAACATGCAGCCAAAATATCATTCATTATAATAGTATTTATAACCATTATAAGTGTAAAAGTGACTTGATTCACCTCAGGCTGTATTGTGAAGCCCTGAGGTTCACAGTGGACACTGTAACTCTGACGAAAGCAGAGATGGCACTCAGCAGGGATCCTGATGTACTCAGCATCACCTTGTTGGGCAGCAACCTTCAGCAACAGGACATTTTTATTATGGTGTTTATAATCAGACAGTCAAGACACTTTCCAGGAGTTTTGACTCTTGGAACTTAAGGGGTGATCTATATCAGGAAGTTTGTAAAGAAGTAAATAAGTATTGAGATTATATTGATCACTAAGGTGGAAGTATCCCAAATGACT
>OMLP01024640.1:2314-27315 GCA_900302685.1 Spondyliosoma cantharus | reverse complement strand
TATATACATACATATCGCCTGATCTCACTGACTTTTATATGCAAATAGAAACATACGTTATTGGCATACAAAGGTTTTTACACAAAGAAAAAAACTAGGTGTATAAAATTTGCCAAATAATTAAGATTTTTACATTGACAAAGTCTCGGAACTTACTCAACCGGCAAACAAAGCTGGTTACAGATTACTGTATTTGTAAAGTTTGTTGTGTTAGTAGAAAGTTTGTTGTGTTTACTGTCATTAAAATGTTGCCTTCTTTCATACATTTTCTGTAAATGTGGCAAGATGCACTTTCATTATATTTTAAATAAGTTTGCTCATTCGCTTTCCTGCTAAGAGCTGGATAAAACCATATGATACCACTCTCATGTCTGTCTGTTAAATGTGAAGCTACAGCCAGCAGCTGGTTATGTTAGCTTAGTGCAAAGACTGGATACACTTAGCCTGGCTCTGTCTAAAGGTAACAAGATCCACCTTACAGCATCTCTAAAGCTCACAAATGACTTTTTCCTGGCCCAAAGCACTTGACAGGCAACCAGCAGAGACTCCATGAGGTTACTGCACCAGGCTAAAGAATATTCCAACACATAACCTCTGTAAACCAAACTGTCATTTTGGTTCACTTCGTTTTTTTCTACAAATGAAACAAACAAATAACACCATGTTAATTACTGAGCTTTAAAAGGTGTAAGTAAGACAGATGTTGCCACCTTCAGACAGAGTCAGGCTAGCTTCCAGTCTTAATGCAAAGCTAACAAGCAGCTAGCTCTATTTTGTGTACAGACATTTGAGTGGCGTAAATCTTCTCATCTAACGCTCGGTAGACAGCAAATAAGGGCATTATCCTAAATGTTGAACCACTCCTTTAAGTCTAAATGTAACCTCCTTAGATTTTGACTGTGTCTGTAAGCATATGGTGATCTTGATGAAATATCCTTCTGTGACATATGAGCGTCATTGTTGTCAGCACTCACAGAGAAGAAGTTGGAGTCGAAGTGCAGCAGAGTCATGAACATGAGCACCAGCAGTACTCGACCACCCAGTTGCATGTACTGCTTTGGCGAGCTCTCTCCCATGGAGGGGACTCCGGCAAACATGCTCTTTCCTTCCGAACGAGACTCGGCCAGCAGCAGGAGCAGACCACCTCCGAGGGCAAGGTTTCTGTGAGAGGAGAGAGGACGGTTATTTTTGGACAGTGCCCGTCAGACCTGCAGTCAGTCAAGCAGGATAATCCCTGGAGTACAGAGTGCACAGAGTAAAATCTGTTTTTTTGTTAGGCAGATTTCAGTTTTTTTTCATTTAGTCTGTTGAATGGCAATGAATGACAAATGACAAATGTCAATCACAACACTGCTTATTTAAATTGTTGAATTTCAGAATCAATATTTGCATTCTTTATCCTTCTGTCAATCAACTCAGTTTACCCTGACATTATACTAGCCATCACACATGTCGCTCTGTATTTATCGGATTCCTCAGATGGCTGATGACTCATCTGGCCTGTCGATGTATAAATAAATCACAGGTCCTGTCCACAGTAATTATAGTAATTGTTGCCATTTGCTTGACAATTGAGATGCTGTCTCATCTGCTACTACTACAAGCATATTAAAGCGTCACTGTGGCAAAAGCACTACATGCCGTCTAATTGAATGAAAAAATAACTTAAAAACAAAATTGACAACACGCAAAAAAATTATGTTCTCCCCTGTATTTTCGCCCCTTAACATTACTTGTTCACTGAGATTATTGTACTTTGAAGAGATGTTTTCTTCGTAGAAAGTGCAACTTACCTCATCAAAAATTTGAGATCCCATAAAATGCTGTATGCAACAGTCTGGTGGGGGAGAATAGACATTCCAGATTAGATACCAAGGCACAGTTTTGTTCAGATTAATTATGTAATTATAACTTAATTGTTCTGACCTGTAGCGCTATGATGCCAAATAGTCCAAAGCAGGCATACTGTACAAAATTTCTACTAAGGATGAGGACACAACCACCTGTGAGGACACACACAGCAAAGTACATTATTCAACTTGATGGGTTTTTTTTTTACATAAAAGATTTGACTTTGTCAGGTAGAACAAATGGTAGGACAGGTCCACAGTCACATAGTGTTTGCTCAAAACTCTGACTATTGACATCAGCATGTCTTCAGCAGAAACCCCATCACACTCCCATGACACATTTCCAAACGCTCATGCTTTGGTGATTACAGCATGTAGTCATTGCAGTTTCATTTTTCGTTTCTCAGACGAATGGAACCTCACATCTACTCGAGTTTTCCTCTAAAGTGTTTTGGGTGCCGATGTGCAAGCTACTTGCTCTTATAGTCCATCTGCTTAAAAGTTCGAGGAGCACTGGGGTGCATTTTTGCATCCAATGCAATACTTAGCTGATTTGTGCACAAGTGTCTCTTGGCTTGCTTTGATGAGTGCTATCAGCAGGGTATCTCCAGGAAGCTGACACTAAAATTAATGCTTTTTAAGACCTTTGGAGGACAATTTCTAACCACATTTAGAACAGATTTTTGGACCAATCATCTTTTTTTATATTCAAAAACTACAGGTTAGTATAAAGGTATATAGTACTTATTTACCAGGTATGGTAAAGTTCTCACCCAACATTCTGATGCCAATTCATTTTCCATATTGATTACGAATGCCTGACTATTTTTAATCTCATACTACTATCATTAGCCTTCGCAACATGACTCACTTTCCTTACATTTGTTACCAGACCTTGTGTCTCGCACCACCCAGTGACGCAAAAAACAAAAACCCGCGTAACTTCCTACAACAGTCAATTTAACGTTGACTCATTTGTGTCCTGACCTCAACCTGAACAGACGCTGCCTCCCATTAACTTACCCAGCTGTCCTATGAGGTTAAGCAGCACAAAGCACGTGGCCAAGAAGTAGCCACAGCTCCAGGTAGCCTCGATGTAGTCTCTCTGCTCGTTCCACTGAAACCACATGCGGATGCCGTCTTCCAGGAAGGTGCTGATGAGACACAGTCGCGCCAGGTGGGGCAGGTACTGTTTGGTTACCCGCAAGAACTGGGAAACAGAGTGGAGGAAGAGGATAAATGATTGACAAGAGAAAGGAAGTGTAACAAGAAACAATCAAGGGATGTGTTTTTTCCAATGTGTTATTCAACTAGTTTACAGCAGCAAAACTGTTACTGGGTCTCCAAGCTGTAATACATTAAACTGAATTTCAAATAAAGACTCTCTTTGTACTCAGCAACACTCAGACCTGCTACTACTAAGACAGATCTCAGCGTCTATCATGGACAGGAAACACGCACCAAGGGCTTTAATGAGGTTTCTGATCACTGACTGTAGACTAGAAAGTGAAAAATGTGTCACACACTGTGGTTCCATATGAGGTTCTCGATCTCAGAGTGCAAACATTGGATCAAAAGGAGTAATTCAGGTCTGCTACTAATCATTATTTACATTGTCAACTATAGGAATAGGAATGAACCCATGTAATTGTCAAGCTAAGTGAATGTTGAAACTGTAGTCATTAAAAGCAGAATTGCTGACTTGCTTAGACATAGCTTGACAGAAAATCCCAAAGAAGCCCTATTGCTAGATAGTGTAGAACTCCTTGTACAGCAGAAGAAATAACACACTACTCTGTGAAGCTATGGCAGCTTTTACTTTGCTTTAGCAAGTAAATGCAAAGAATGAATAAGTGCAAGATGTAGATCAGTTTTTGTTGTTCAATTGTCCATCAATTTTTAGACATGCAAGTAGAAATGTCTTTTACAGCAGGTCAAAGATCAGGTCAGATAATGTTGTTGAATAACCTAATAATTGTACTGTTTTGTATTGTATAATTGGTAGTTTTTCTGATCACGTGCATTCACCCAATGAAAATGCCGTAATAATAATCAGACATGTCCAAAAAATGTTTTGGAACACTTGCGTATTGTTTTCAATTCATGTGTTTTGTTGTTAACTATTATCTAGTGAGTTTTTGTCATGTTTTGGATACTGTGCAAGTTCATAATGCTTGGCGCAAAGTGCCACAAATTCAAGCAGCATTTAAACCCCGATTTGGTTTCAAAGGGCTCTTTTTACGGACAATGATTTACCTTATGGATTAAATTGTGTTCACTGTTGACTGTTAAGACAAGTCTACTATAACTTAACGTCAGCCATTAAGAACAACCCTACCAGTAAAGTAGTCTCTTATATAGCTGCATTTGAACATCACACTCATTATAAGGGATGCAGGATATGGATTTTTTTCCAGCCGATTCTGATAACCAATAACAACCTGCTTCTCATGGCCCGATAAGATAACCGATAATTTCACATTCTTGTCCTGTAAAAAGCTGTTCCTACACTGTAACATTTGCACACCTAAGGGAAAGAAAGTCTAAGGTGTCGTGAGCAAAATTGGATGATTCATTGTTCCATTGTTCAAATACCACCTTTTGTGTTACAGTGCTTTTCCGTCAATAAAGCTATTCGGCTACGTATTGTCAGCTCTTTTTTTTTTTAGAATTACACACATTCTGATTATATAGTATGACAACTAAATTAGCCTTTTCTCAATAAAATATTTAGAAATCGAAGAAAAGGTGAAGAGGTTATATGGTGTTAGATTCCCCTCCAATTCACTCATGATGAATGTTCAGTCAGAAACATGTAATCTAAGTACTTTGACAGAATAAACTGCTATTGATTGTGCTCCACAAATCAAGATATCAACAGGGTTCTGCCTCCCTGTCGCAGCCCCAAACAGCCTGTTGCATCGTTTGAAGCCGAAGAACACAAAATGTTTAAAGAAAAAGGGAAACTAGACTACTCTCTTTCCCATGAAAAGATCCTCAGATAGTACAGTGACACAGTAGAGGAGCAGCGATCTGCCCCCTGGCCACACCGCCTACTCGGCAGTCCACATCAGCACTGTCAGACCTCGGCAGCCTATCAGCATCCACCAACTCCCACTACGACTGCTATGTGGGACATGAATGGACGGATGGGGAGCCAATCCGAAAGAGCCTGTGGTTGCTGCAACAGCCTAGAAATAGTCCATTTTGTGGAGTAACATGTCAGTAACATGTTAGCTCAAGACCCTTTTAGTGAGAATTGTCGCCTTAAAATGGGCTCAGCTCAGTTTCTCCCTGAGCAAACCTAGCGTCTGAACACATCTCAGGTCCCCTTACAGTAACACAGCACTCGTGATAAGAGCTTATGAATCAATCAGCTGTAATTCAGTTGAGGAAGTAGCTGACATAGCTTGGCATTGGATGGTTGTGTTCAGTCAACACAGCTGTCATAAACACACACAGATCTGACTCAGTGAGTCTGTGTGTAATCTGACAGAACTCCTCTAAAAGAACTAAAGCTAAAAGTCTGATCTGTCCTGCACAATCACAAGGCCATGAATCCAGCACACATGCCTCCTCTGAGCCGACTACACCAACTTTTCAGAGCACGTAGAGGTGCAGAGCACAAACCCAACATCTCTGGGGTATACGTAGCAAAATGGGTCACAGGCTGACCTGAAATCTGATACTGAAATCTCAGCTCGCATCTCTTAGATAAGTGTTTTTGCGTGTAGTCACACCAGCACAGCGAAAATCCCTCCAAAAGACAGAGATGACTACAGACAGGCTGCTGTGGCATGTGTGATAAAAGTGAAGGTTCACGTTCAGCTTTGTCAAGGCCAAGCACATTTTAGGCAAAACAAAATGCCTCTTCAACTCTGAGGTAGTCTATCAAACTAAGCTACTAGTAAAGCCAAGCAATCAAGGTTGCTGCAACACAACATGACTAAGAGTGTGTGTGTTAGCTAATAACTTGTGGGCTAAGCTAAGTAAGTGATTTCACAATGCTGGTTGGTACCGGTTAGCCCCTGATATCGTTAACTATAGCGTTACTGTTCGTAAACCAGGTGGCCACAGGTGACAAGCTTACAAGTTGCCATAATATAGTTGATAGAGACCTATCAGTGTTAGCTAACGTTAGGCCCTTGTCAGACAGATGTCAGTGTCAATTAATAATGCCACCTAATCCATCTGGAGACGCATGACAGGAGCAGACACCTCAATCACTTGTCATGCAATTTAAAAACGCGACCAAATTAGCCGCGACTCAAGACAACGGCGTCTTAATGATGTCAGCTAGCCACGGAGCACTTGTATAAGCGACAAATAAAAACGTCACAACAGTGGAGAGAACACTCGGGCCACCGTTACTTCATTCTCAGAGACACCAGTTAGCAGCTAGCATGCTAACAGCGGCTAACGTTCACAACTGCCGTGCTGAAAAAACTGAAGTTACCTGGTCTGCCACGTCTTCGGCTGTGTTCATGAGATCCTCCTGCCCCATGTTCGTGTAATACTAAGTTTATTTTTTAAATAATTAAGGCTAAAGCGCAACACAGCTTTAACGTGTTGGATTTTTTTTCGCAGGCTGCAGTTCGCGTAGTTCCTCCCCCCGTTAACGTTATTTACTTGAAGATTTCCCGATCGCCTGGACGCAGAGAGAAAAGGCCGCCTCCGCCCCACAATGCCCCGCGATTTGACGAGCGAGACTGAGCCCCCCTACATGGTACTGCAACCGCTGTATGCCACGTATACTGAACCGCGAGGGGCTCGACACATCTCTCCGCCGTTGTTTACCGGTGTTTTTTCACACTCGTAAACAAGTTTATACCTTCTACAACATCTGAGTTAGTTTTCACCATGAACTGTGAGGCATGTTCATTTTTAACCCTACAAATGCTGCACACTTCAGTGCTTTTCATGCACGGTTGAGGCAGACGTGCAGTAATTTTGGTGTTTGTTTTTATTTTCTTGCCATTTTTGAAACTCAGGGAAAATTAAATGTTAAAAAAAAAGACAAAAATATCAATACGTTTATAGCATTACATATGATAGAATTCACAAGCCTCCATAGGTTAGACAATGTGTAAGGTAAACATACTTATTAATATATTGTTCCTTTATTTTTAAAAAAGAGACATCAGTAGTTAATTTTTACTATACTCCCGACACAGGGCATTATTTTTTTTTTATTTGTATTATTTTCACAATTATATTTTGAATGCACTTTACTGAGTTAAAAGTTAAAGTAGCAATCTGTAGTTTTGGAGAACAGAATTTTAATATTTAAAATATTAATGAGGTAATAATACTAACTCATAACTGAATAAACAAGCTGTTCTCAGAGGACAATAAATTCCCCAGGACACTGTTTGAAGCTAGAAAGGTGGCAGGGTCCGCCACATACAACCAAAGTAAAACAGGATGAAATTGTGTTGTCATTTAAAAGGAGAACTGTGTAGTTTTGGAGAAGATATTAAAACTCTGATTTTTAATATTTACAATATTAATGAAATATTTATTTTTTCCATAACTGACTAAACAAGCTGTTCTCATTGGAAAATGAGGTCCCCAGAACACTGTTTGAAGCTAGAAAGGTGGCAGGGTCCGCCACATACACTACTCAAAATTAGTTAGGGATATTGGGATATGGGTGCATATGCGTGTGCACGGATATTAATTAAAAGTCAAATAAAATGTGTCGCAGTATTTTGGGGGACCAAACATATTCACAAAAATGAAAATTCAAATATGTCAAAGAATAAACAATCAAGTGAAACACTAAAATATACCAATATCCTTAACTAATTTTGAGTAGTGTATAAACAAAGTAAAACAGTGTGAAACTCTGTCCTTTAGATTTAGTTTGTTTACTCAGTTTATTCAGACATGAAAACAGTAGAGTTTGTTTATTTAGTTTGTTATGGCATGAACAAAAATCCTGAATGAATGAGAAATGAGTGTAGTGAGTTGTATGACTCAAACAGATCACACAAACGGTCTGACAAACCGGCAAACAAACACGCGGAGAAGATTCAATATTACGCATAATTCAGCCTTCACATTATGACCGGGACGATTTTGTTGTTCATCGCATTTTGTTCACATTCTGCAACAGACACATCTTTACACTTGAACAGCCCTCAAAAAACAACCATCATGAAGGGTCTTGGCACGGTGTTGGGGCATCGCGAGTGTCCAGAGAAGCATCGGTTCTCCTTGTCATGAACAAACAGGAAATTCCCCTAAATTCCTTGGAATCTAGCGAATGTGAAGGCCACATCATATGATTAATGCTTCATCAAACCATTCCGTGAACCCTCATGCCTTGCAGAGTGGGGCATTATCATCCTGGCAGAGACACAACTACGCCCTCACTTATCGGCCATGTCTACAAATCACTTCATCGCTCTCTGCATTAATGTTTCCTGGCTGTTTGCCCTCAGTGATCTATTCGCATACAACTGGCTCTTATGTACACACACCTGGAGCTTGGTTACGTGCGCATGGCAGACCACAAACAGCAGGTCAGCCGCGGCTTCTTAACAGGAGGGTTCTCGTTCAAACGTCTGTCAGTTCTCCCAATCGTCTCCATGTGCCTTTGCTCCCCTGGCCCCCTGTCAAGACTCGAGGTCCTTTCCTAACATGACTGCTTACGCAATTCCGAAGGGACACAATGTTATTGTAGCGTTTGCAGTTGGCTGGCTGGCTGACAATACACGTGGCTGGCTCATAGTCGTGTTGGTGGTCAGATATGTGGCTATTGGTGGGGAGAGGATGATAAGCACAGCTATCACAAGATGCCAGAGCAACAGCAAAGGAAACAAGATGGAGATTTAAAGGGGGCCAGAGCTTGCACATGGGTTGTTAACATGTGTCCACTCCCTGTTAGTTATGCAGAAAAAAAGGTATTTTCACAAGCAAGCAGAGGTCCAGTTTAATTCATACCAGGTGATGTTTTTTTTTTTTTTTTTTCCCCTTAATGCACAGCAATAACTGTGACCTAGATTTGACTGTTAAACATTTTGCACAGGAACTAAGGAAAGAGGAAATATATGACGCTGACATTAAGTTGCATTTATATCTCATGAGTGTAAATGCAAGTCCGTGCATGTAAATCTAAATTACATATTTAATGAAAACAATAAATCAACTTGTTGCAGTGAATAGCCACAATCTCATGATAATTCTTGATCTTTTTGCAGACACACTGAAACCTCTAGAGGCGCAGGAAGAGCCGGTATCTCTCTATCAAAGCTTCGTCATAGCCATGAGAAAAACTGTTCAGCAGCCGCATCAGCAACTACCTGCAACTGCAAAGTAATTTTGTTTCCTGTGCTACTTCCTTATATAGTTGTATATCCCGGAAATGAGATGTGTGTGATGCGATGTTTTTTTCTTTTTAGAAAATTGACAATTTATAAAAGGGTTTTATGAGAAGCGCTTTCCAGTTCGATGATTTAGCTTTATGACCTGCAACAGTTGGTTTCTGTAGAGGTCTCTCCCCCTGTGTGTTCGGTTTTATAAGCAATCATTGTGAGAAGAAAATAAAAAAAAATAAAAAAAAAAAACACAGACAATGTTTGCACATCCAAACAGAGTTGTATTTTATAAAAGCGCTCTTGGTTGCAAACCAGAAAATACAACTTATCCAGTCAAAATGATGCGTTTACTGCCACGCAGACGTTTTCCATGTCGCGTAAACCAGCCTCATCGGAGCTGTGCAGCATCGCAACTTGAACAACGGACTACTTTTCATATGGAAAAATATGAAAAGTCGAAGGGATGTTTTTACTATACAAATGTCCGGCTGGTTCAGACAGTCACAGTAATGCTTCTCCAAACTGGAAGTGCAGTGCTGCTCCCTGACAAATTAGCAGGCGTGAAAATACTACACATATAGGGTTTCGCATTTACTTCCCATTTGGGACTTTTCCACGTTTCTTACGCCCCGATTTCCAGTTGTTGTTTCTGAATTTCTTCTGAAAACCGCCTCCTTGGACCTGAAAGACATTACAGCACTGGCATCAGTCAAGAACAACCTTATATCAGTGCAAAAAAAAAAAAAAATGTTCTTCAGGTTTCTACAGACCTTCTTGCGTTTCTGCAGCACTTGATTGTCCACCTCCATTTCTTCATCTTCATCTGTTTGGAAGTCATCTTCCTCCTCATCCGCCTTCTTTTCACCCTCCATATTGTCCTCTGCTGGGTTTTTTACAGTGAAAACGGTGGCTGTGGGGACGTGACACAAGTGTAAAAGAAAGCAGAATTGTAAGCCTTTGAGTCACTCTCCTGATCGACAGTGCATTTGATTAAGAGTAACCTCAGTGGACAAAGATGTCTGCAGTGTGTACTGACGAGGGTAGAGGTCGCTCATGCTGTCTTCTGAGTCACTGTGGTCCTCGTCACTGGATGCCGGTTCCCACACCCTGTTCCCGTGTTTTGAGGTTCTCCCCCGTTCGACCTCTCCTCCGCTGTCTCTGGGTCTTTTCTGTTTGAGTCTGGCAGGAGCGTATTCAATCCCCTGCTGCGCGCACTCTTCATCTAGAGCAGGAACGAGACATTCACATCAGTCACAAAGTTGACAGTGTGCAGCGTCCAACAACTTACATCTGCAGTGATATTACTGGCCATCGCTTCGGCTAAAATTAAAAAACAAAATCACTGATTGAACAATGTAGTGTCGTCTGATTTGGCTGATCTTTTTTTATTTGGAAGGTGTCAAAATATTCAACTCCATGGAGAAAGACATGAAAAAAACTTAAGTAATATGAACAAGGAGCTTTGAAGGATCAAG
Organism: Spondyliosoma cantharus; assembly: GCA_900302685.1. Taxonomy (NCBI): domain Eukaryota; kingdom Metazoa; phylum Chordata; class Actinopteri; order Spariformes; family Sparidae; genus Spondyliosoma; species Spondyliosoma cantharus. The sequence continues at coordinate 16,668 of OMLP01024640.1, read as the reverse complement.
GTACAATGGTAATACTGATAAGAACTGAAGCAATACTACTGTACAGTGTAAATGTGGAAAAGATGTTGAAGTCCATTGTAAGATACACAAAACTTTATGAATATTATTTTGAGGCAACTGTCTGGATGATGTGGCGGTGGTTTATCATTTCAATTTTTTTTTTAATTAAATATCAATGAATGTTATTTCTAATGTACCGTCCTCTGCAAATTTCCACAAAATACAAAATGTGTGTTAAACCAGCAGAACAAGCAGATTTAGCACGATTATGTTCCGCAGAGAAGTTTCGATTTCCTTCCCGAGTGATGATTATCACAACAAAATTCTGTGTGACTTTGGCCTCGTGTTGTGTAACGTCCCCCACTGTCTAAAGGCAAACTATATGTACCAGTTAATAACCTGTACAACAACAACAAAAATAAAGACAAAAGAAAGAAAAATATGTGCTGCACTGACATTTGGAGAGGGCTTTCTTGAAGCGTTTGCCATTCACATGTCTGAGGACGTGATGCGGCTGGCGGTTGAGGTGTCTGAGGGTCAGCTTGCAGAAGAGCTGATTGCTGGAAAACAGACAGGCAACACACAAATCAGACAACGCACTACAAAGTAAAAAAAAATACACAAGTAAATACAGTAAAACAAGTAAAAAAATTATATATTTTTTTTTTTAAAAATCAAGAAAACACAGGATTTCTTGCTTGTAATTAGTAAAAAATATCTGTCAATGAAACAGGTGGAAATTGTCTAAAAACAAGTGTCTACACTGAAATGCTCTCTGGGAAATTGTGTCTTATATTAAAAAGGACTCACCCACTAAAAAAGGAAAATTCAATGATTATCTGCCACCCCCTGTGGATGGAAAGTGGGGCGAAGTTTTGTAGACAAACAAAACTTTTCTGGAGCTTCACAGCAAAACAGCTTAGCAGCATTCTCCTAAACAACTGAAGTAGATGGGAAGTTCTTTTCATACGTAAAAAAGGGTTCCATACGGCTTGTCCAGCACAATCCACGTCTCTGGAAGTTATTTACACCCTCACACACATAGCCGAGCTCCTACTTTGACTCCAGACCGTGTGCAGTGAATATTACTGGCCTCAACAAGGGTCTTTTCAAATTAATTGGGGATCTCAAGTAGAATCGGATCATGCCGGACACACTGTATGGAGCCATTTTTTCTTTTTCCAGTTGTATCTTTACATCTTCAAAACAAGTCCCCATCTACTTCAGCTGTTCGGGACAATGCCGCAACTCTGTTTTGCTTTAAAGCTCGAGACATTTTTTGTTGACGTCACCTGACTTTCCATCCACATGCTCGTGAGTAGATAATGACTGATTATTTTGTTTTTGGGTGAATTCCACCTTTAAATTCCACTGCTGCACTGAAAATGAGGTGATTTTTATTTCATTTTTTTCTGGCATAATGACAACACGTCACGTTAAAGTCTCCCTTACGGTTGTTTTGAGCTTGGCACGACGTGTGGTTTATACTGGCTGTAGTTGAAGTCTGCTGCAGCGCTCAGCTTCTCGTACTTCTTCCCCTGGGTGAACTTCTGCAGCTCGGTCAGGCTGCAGGGAAACTCGTGGCCGTTCAGAGTGCATTTGATCTGCAAACAGCACACAGGTGACAGATGTGGTACATTCAGTGGCGCTTACTCGCTTCATCTAGCTTGATGCGACAATACTCCTGGTAATCATTGACTTGGTTTTAAATCTTGGCTTTTAACACATTCAGCCATCACTTGGCAGCAACACGACACATGACAGAAGTTAGCATCACAGCTAGCATCACAGTTAGCATCACGTCGTGGAGTGCGTCCCGTGTAATGCGGTGTGATTAGCTCGCAAACCTTTTTGGCGTCTGTAAGCTGAAGGAAAGGGTGGTTGAGTAGAAAAGCTCTGAGGTCCGCAGGTAGTTCTTCCATAGCCCAAAAAAACACTTCAAAACAGATCTTTCAGTGTGTTTATCAGGCCAGCCCCCTGACAGGAAGTGTCCACACGTGGGGTCACTGCGCCGACTCTTCTTCTACGTGATATCCTCGCGCCACCCACTGGTCAGAGTGTGGAAGTGCAGCTGAGAGGACAACATGAAGCTCCCCCTCCCCATCAATAGGTTACCCTGTTGTTTGATTTACACTAAAACAATGTTTCTTCATCTTGACTTGATGATATTAGTGATATAATACTAAACTGATTTCATGTATTACACTTATTTTGATTCCTAATGTGCTGTGTATTTATTTTGCAAAATATTTTTATAAGACAATGTGTTTTTTTTGTATAATAGCTTCCATGTCATGTGACCCAGTGACTTCAAACCAATCCTGAATTGTATAACTAAATGGGACAAATGAGAAAAAACACTTTTAAATGGATTTTACTGCTTCCTTTATTTTACATGAATATATGAAAAGAAATGCTAAATTTTAATTATAAATATTCATGTAAAATAAAAGAAGCAGTTGAATCCATTAATAAGACGTGTGCCTCATTTGTCCGCTTTAGAAATACAATTCGGCATTGGTTTAGAGTCACTGGGTCACGTGATATGTAAGTTATTGAAAAAAGGCATTGTCTCATAAAACATTTTCTTTGAAAAATAAATATATAACACATTAGCAATCAAAATAAGTGTGCTACATTAAATCAGTTTAGTGTTATTATTTGTTTAAATAGTTTTCACAAATTTCCAGTGACTATACTTTCTCTGCTACAGTACAAAAATAAACTTTAATTGGCTTAAGTCAAGTGGTAGGAGCGTCAAGTCAGCTGACTGACAGCATCTGACAGCTCACAACCAGAGAGCGGAGGAATACAGAGAGCTCACTCTGTTAGTATCTTTAGAAAACATGAGTGTAATCGACAACTAACCTGCAGCGGGGAGAAACTTGAAATGCAAAAAAAAATCGGACCCAGCTCAATGAACGGGAATCATTGATAGTGGCGTAAAAACACTTTACGGATTTCCTGCAGTGGATATATGGGGATAATTCAACTCAAGTAATCATCACATTATCTACTCAGAGTGAGTACTCTTTCGTAGGACTAAAACGATCTTTGCTGAGGACGTAAAACCTCCGCCCACATTTCTCCCACAATGCACCGGTTCAGTAAACAAATACCTGACGTCTGCCAATGACAGCAGATGTCAAGCTAAATACCTGTCCCCGTCGGATATATTTATCTATGGAGACTCGCTCCTGGATTATCGTTCAAACCGTCTCAAAGTAACATTAAAGCGGACATTTAATTGTGCACTTGTGAGCTGAATTTTAACAGTTGCGCGTTAGTTTGTTAATGCTTATTAGCTGGCTATCTAGCTAGCTCAGCGGTGTAACAGTACCTGTAGCTAATTGTTAGCGTAACTATTTTCGTAATAAATTGACAAACAGAAATATTTGAAAATATGTCTGGACCAAATGGAGACCCCGACATGTCGATGGACGATGGTATTATCAACGACGACGATGATTTCGGCGATGCAGAAGGTAAGGAGCAAATGTATTCTCTCACTGATCGATGCTAGTAGCTAGCTAGCTGTATTGCAGCAAATGGGAAATTCCACACAAAAATCCACACAGAGTTCAGTTCGCAATTGCAGTGATTTAAAAGAAGTAAAGTAAAAATCTACAAACTAAAAAACAATTCCCCTCGAAGCAGTAATGTGAAATGATCAATCAACCTCTTATCAAATCAACCTTCACTTGATGTCAGGTGACACAAAGTTTGAATTGGCTTCAGTAGGTCAATGAGATTTGATTGAGATTGTAAACAAAACAAAACCTCCCAGTTCCCAGGTTTAATTAAATGTCTGACCCATAGCTGCAACAGTAATACCATTATATTTACTCTCAGACTCTCCAATGGACAGTAGCTGTGCTTGTAGTCTGTTTAGCATCTTAAGTTTCATCTCGAGAGAGAGCATCAGCACTGTCTTTGTGCTTTTCACCTCGAGATATTTGTACAAATCATCAAATTAAGTTGGATCTGTTCAGTATTTTAGAGATATGATGAGAATTCTGCTCAGAAATGCACCGATATATCATCAAGCTTTTGATAAATGTTGTTTACATCTTTAAAATGCAGCATCTCTCCTCATTTGTTGTTTATTTTTTGAGATTTGTCGTTGGTTTTACAGCTGTTAAATAAGTTTTAATGTTGAGTAAGTTGTTGTCATCTCTTCTGTCATTCAGCCATTGTCAAGTTATAGGAAGTAAAATTGGGTGATTTTGTCAGCATGCCTGTCTAAATGAATCATGGGTATACAAATAGAAAATGAATCACCTAAATTATCATACTCTAAAAATAATCTCTCTGCTGCATCTCCACAGAGTATGAAGCCATCAACACCATGCTAGATCAGATCAACAACTATCTCGACGACCTGGAAGACCGGAATGATTCACTCAACGGAAAACTGCACGAACTGATGGAGTCAAACAGGCAAGCCCGGCTGGAGTTCAGGGCCCAGCTGTTTGGCCCCCCAGACCAGGAGGAGAACAGTCCTGCAGAGGGAGACGAATCCCCAGCCAGCAAAGAAGAAACAAACGAGGACGATGATGAAGGAAAAAAAGAGTGACGAAAGCATTAGGATGAGGTGGATTGAGTCTTGTGGACTATTGACCTTTGTTGCCTGTTTGATTCCTCTGTGAATGTCCCACCCCATCAGCAGGTGTGTGATAATTTGCTTCTTCTCCGTCACTGAACTCAATCTTCTCCTTTTGTTGAACTGTGGTGTGATGACGTTTGCTTTCCGAGCAGAGCCAGAGTTCGACCTCCAGCGGCTTTCTGTAAAACCACGATCACTGGGAAATCTAAGAGACTTGAAAAAGCTGTGTCCTTCTGTCCATGCACAGTGTTGTTCAGGTCGAAGTGAGACATCATTGGCATTCATTCTAAAGCTGCTATAAAAATCTAACATGCTGATATACGTTGAACACATCACTCTAGAGCCTCTGTGATGTTCAGGCTTCGTCCACATGGGCGAACAGGGGTCACAGTTGAACATCTGTGTAATATGTTGATCCATGTTGTGTTGATGTTCAGCTTCCCAAAAGCGAAATATGCAACATTCCAGATGTCTACCCTTGTACAGAATAATGATTGATCTGCAGCATGACTGTAAATCTACTCTGTGCTATCCTGTTCATTTTCAATTAACCTGTTTAGAATAAGTGATACAGTCTTTAAAAGTGTGTGTGTGTGTTAAGTGCTCGCTAAAATAAGTCAAAATCAAGTGTGGGAATTGTCAGACATTTTAATATAAATTAAAATGACCCCACCCCCCCAGAAAAACAAACATCCAAAAATACATTAAACTTCCAGCAGTTAGAAAACATCACCTGTTTGTTCATCTCAATTTGTCAGTAGCTGAATAAAAATACAATAAGAAACAAACAGCTTTTGTTTGACATTATACTGTACATCTCTTCTCTCTCGCTTCCTTCTGTTTGAGATCAAAATAGTACAGTTTCCATCCATCATATCTTCTTCCTTCAGACAGAATATGATGCATCATGTGACAGTCGTCACCACGAGTACAAGAACTGCTACATGTGTCAGTCAGTCTTTTTGCGGTTTAAAATATTCTTCTCTATAATGGAGGATTAAATGTTTCCAGAGCAGCACACTAGTCAAGAAGAACAGAGGAAATACTCAAACCGAAGTTCTACATTTCTTTACATAATCTGTAACTGGGATCATCTGCTGTAAATTACTGGTGTTTAAAAGTTTGCAAGGATAATTTGCTACATTAAACACCTACAGACACTTCATGGTTTTACTCCTTCCATTAAATGAACTGTGATTTCATAATTCTGAGCTAAAAGGCAAACTTATGGGCTCTCTGACGACCTTCAACACCCAGCAGGAATTATGATAAAAACAATAACTACAGTCTTTTAAGCTTCAGGTAGCATTTACCTGCCGTTACTGACAAGCTTTCAGATGTCAAAATAAGCATAAAGAAGACGTAGTGCAGCAGCCTTCTGTGACTGTGTGGAGTCCTCAGGGACAGCTACTCATTTAATCAAACACCTTACTATTGTTGCTTGTGATGTGTTAATGAAGCTGTTGGCTGCTGGTGTTTCTCATTTACAGCTTAATTCCAAGAATACAGGGGTTTCTTTTCCATGACTGTGTGCAGATGTAAAAGGTTTTTTTTGAAATTTTGTTGACCACAACAATCAGCTCCTACAGATTTAAGCAGGGATTTTTCAAAAAATCTTCAATATACAAATAAAATGCCAATTGCTGGTAACATTTGCCCCAAACATACCATCAACTAGAACCCAAAATTTCTGGGAAAAAAACAAAACAAGGATCATGAAATGCCCTGAATGAAAATATGATCTATTTAAGATTCATCACTTTTCAACACTCAAGCAAAGTACCATTATAACACTTCTTTTTTTAATATAAAATAAAATTAAATAAACAAAAGCGGTCATCTGCTCAAACACTTAATTTGGTTACATTCTACATATCAGGTTGCTAAAAGCGTGTGCTATGTGGTTAGCAATGTTGAAGAAATGTCTCTGACATTTATATTAAGTTAACGATCAATCACCACAGCGAGCTAAAGAATTAGCAGAAGCTGACAATCAGCCCTCATCAACCTCCTGATCCTCACAGACAGCAGGGTGGGAAATTAACTTTTTGGTGAGCCAGCCTCGGAGAACAAATGGATGGAAAATCTAACAGAGAACACGATGTTCTTTTCTTAAATCCAGCCAAATGTAATAAGCCTGGGCACTGTTTTTTTTAGGGCTCAGAAGAAAATGAGACATTAGTGAGAAGACTGGCTACTTCTGTACAATTACAGTTATACTTACACCGGTTCAGATTCCCACTCATCTGGGTTGGATAAGTCATTAAATTAAAAGTAGTTTTTATGGCAGAGTGCTGCTCTGTTGTCTGGTGGTGCGGCACTAAAACAAGTTCACTTTGTTTCATTTTGTCCACAGGGGTCGCCAGAATCAACAAAAAATGAAAAAAAGGTCCTTGTACCAGCTTTAATGTAGGGGGTGGAAATTAAAAAATAATATTTTCAATTGGGGAACCTCAAATAATACATTCCTTTTTTCTCATTTTTTTTTTAGTTTTTTTTTTTTTTTAAAGATAAACGTCACACTAAACCTTTAAACAACATATCAAATTTACATTTAGCCTTCGAAGTTCCAAAATTCCATTTTACTCGTGTACAGTATAATTATTGTAGTATACGAATATCCCCATTACCAGGAAGGAACTTCTCCTAATTCATAAATAAAATATTATTTTCAAATCAGGCAACATAAATGCAGTTTTAACAGATTCATATATACGGAAGCTAGGCACACATACTATGAAATAATCTCATTTTGTTTGCTTTCATCTCATGTTAAGGCTGGAGAGGAGATAACTCAAGAACATCATTCTCTTACCAGGAGGCGATTGTAAGATACTTGGTCACCTATCACTGATTCAACCCGTATTTGGTGGCTGTCACGTGTAAATTTCCCACCCTGGGAGAACACGTAAGAAGTCATGTTTCAACACGATTAACCGTCCTTCAGTCTTCCTCTTTGTAGGTGTGCGTTTTATTTCAGACTCTATGGGCTGTTAATTTCTTGGTCTCTGTTTAATGAAATCACCTCTTCACATACCGACACATCCTGTCCCAAGGTTTCCTCTCTTTCTACATCCCATCTTTGACTCAGCGTCTGTTTGCTGCCCTCCCTGACCTGCGTTTGGGTGTGTTTTTTTCCTTCCCTGTGCCGCTCTTTCTCCCTGGGACAGCAGGAGCTTCCTTTTCCTCCTCTCCTTCATTAGAATCCTCAGCAGCAGCTTCTGTCACCGACTCTGGTTGCTCTCTGCTGCCAGCAGGCAGCTCAGCAGGCTGGGATGTGGTCTCTTCCTCACCGATTTGGAGGTCGCTGGTCTTTTCTGTGTGCACGTTCAGTTGTTTGAGAGTAGTCAAAGGATGCATGGAGTCTACATTTGACACTAAACCAGTGTCTTCAGAGAAGGAAGTTTCATCCAAAAAGTCTGTGGCAGTTTCTATTACAGGCCTGAGGCTGTCTGTAGCTTGGGGAGAACCTCTGGAAGATGAGACAGCTTCACCTTTTTGACTCAGCATCTCTCTGTGCCTCTGAGAGGAGAAAGCATAATAACAGTGATTCGAATCAAAAGCTATCACACGCATGGATTGAGGCCCAGGTTATACTATCAATTAAACAAAATATATAGATCTCACAAATGACCAAAGATATAAAATACATTAGAAAAAAAAATGTATATAGTTTGTTTACTAACAACAACCACTATTTGGAGGTGGAGAAAATGGCTGAGTGAAGTGAACTGTGTTGATTAATCTGTTGATATTTTTTCTCCATTCATCTTGTTTCATCTACAATCCACAAATACTCAGTTATGGAGGAGTAAAGGAACCAGAAAATAATCACATTTAAAAAGCTGCCAACTTGTCTTCTTTTGTTTTAAATTACTCAAACCAAGTTGCTGACTATCAAAATAGTCTGCAATTTATCAAAGAGTTGACAACTCATCGATTAATCGTTTGAGCTCTATGAAAAACTAACCTTGAGCTTCTCGAAGTGCTTCAGTGATTTGCAGTGGGTGTGTAGGGCTGAAGACTCGAAGTGGTAAAACTTGTTGCAGAGCCTGCAGATAAAACCTGCGACTGGAACAAAAAAACTGGACCCTGTGGTGGAAGAAATCAGAGAATAAACTATTGAACAGTAGTATTGAAGAGTATTAATACATCTAAACAACAAGCAGGAAAACAATTAAATGAATAAGGCAGTGAAGAATCAGGAGGTAGCCCTCTCACCGTAGACCGTTTCAGGGTCATATTGCTCATCACTGGTCATTTCCTTCAGAGTCACTTCTTTGAGGGAGGACCAGTCATCCTGTAGCGGGTCACCAGAAACACAGAAAACAACTCGAGGATGAAAATTGCTCCAACTGTGATGTAAATCTTACTGGCAATTTAAATGAAAATCTTTACAGTGCAAATCACCTGTTTCTCAGAGCTATCTTGGTCTCCTTCACTCATCTGTCCTTCCTCTTCTTCCTCTACCTCACTGCCCTCCACCTCTTCCAGAGAAAAGCCCTCAGTGTCCATGGCAGTCAGCTTGCCCAAGGCCTCACAGCCCTCCTTTTCCTGGAGCTAGAAAATGGTATCAAACATGGACATTTAGAGTCATTTAAATTTTTTAGGGACAACGCTTACTAGTTTAATGGTTCTCAATCAATCAGGGATGTCAACACAGATACCTTCTCCATTTTCTGTCTGTGCTCCAGGGACTGCAAGTGCTCCACAAAAAACTGGGAGGTCCTGAAGTGTTTCTTGCAGACTGTGCAGGAGGAGATGGCTGTTCTACTGGCAAGCTGAGAAGAGTCAGAGGGACACATTAAAACCAGACCAGTGGTTTCAAACCACTTTTAAATATCTAAAACTTTTCTGCCATGTGAATGTGCCTGTATGAAAAGCGAGTGGCTGATTACTCTGTGCTCCTCTGTGCGACGGTGATCCGCGATGCTGCTGGTGAAGTGAGTGTGACAGGTGGCACACCAGTGCTTCAAGTCTTCTTTCTTCTCCCTGCAGACAACACAGACAAACAACAACCATCTGGTGTGTTAACCTCAAAATGACTGGCAGGGAAAAAAAAAAAAAAAGAATTCGGTCTCTTTGAGGTAAAAAAAAACAAAACAAAAAACAATCAGATGCTTGTTTGTGGGTTTTTTTTTTTTTTATAAACGGACCCATCTTTGATTGCTCCCTGTAGAGTCTCGTGTACTCGTGGCAGCAAGGTGACCAGGCACGCATTGCTCATGTGTTGGATCTCCATCATCCTCTGCTGGTGGGAAACACTGTTCATATGACTCCTGAAGTTCTGGAAAAAAAAACAAAAAAAAAAACGTTAAGGTTAAACAAAATCCTCGTACTTTCCACTACGACCTGTGTACAGTATGTTCAACCTACTTGCTGGTTGTGGCAGGTGATGCCGCAGAGGTAGCAGTAGAACCTGTTGGCGCCCTCCGTTACACCGTCCTCTCCTTCCTCCTGGTTGTCTGGTGAAGACAAAGGGGCATCTTTGTCCTGTGGCATCTCCTCCGGGGGCGTCTCCTCCAGCGGCAAAGTAACCTGCTGGTCATCGTCACTCAGCCTGCCTGATGGGGAAGGAACTGACGAAGAGCTGTGCACCTGCTGAGAGATTGTAAACCAGATATGTACTGCACGCAGGAGGTTTGAAAAATACTGACAACCAGCATTCAGCTTAGTGTTAGTTATGTCAAAATCAATTATCATTTAATCTTTACATTATTTGGTCTATAAGCTGACCATCCCAAATAAAAGCTCCACTCACCTCAGTAGCTCTGCTCTCCTCCAGCACCTCAGCAACATCCGACCCCCCTGTGGAGCGTCCTTCCTCCAGAATGATGCAGTCTGGGAAAAGAAAGACAGTTCGCTTTCATCTCTCCAGATCTAAACTAAACTATACTATTTAAATCGAATTATCACTAAGTATTAGGAACAATATACTCTTATGATTCTGCTGGTTTTACCTTCAGGCTGGCTGTCCTCTGTGTTGCTGTTACACGCTGAAAAAATAACGTCCCCGTCTGTATCTGCTATAGTGACACACGGCTCTTTGGGCTCCTCTGACCTGAGAGAAAAAAAAACAACATTGGGGGTTAGTAGTCAATGAGAGGGCAGAAGTTTTACAGATCAGATCATTTAATGTAAAAGAGACAGAGAATCTTTATAATGAGAACTAGTAAGCTTTAAAGAAGTGGTGTTTTTTCCCCTCAGATCACAAACTTTCATGGATACTGAGGACCTGAGAAAACACTGTGCATCCTGTATTCCTTCTTTTTCATTGTGTATTTTTGTCAAGGATTAAGATGTTAAGCACTGAGCATGTGAAGTCGGATCAACATTTACTAAATTCACAGAAATAAGCAAGGTTTTTCTTACTCGTCTGTCCTCAGCTTCTTAAGTACAGGTTCTTCAAGTTGGTCCTCGGAGGGCTGTGCGGATCCGTCCTCTCCTCCCACGGCACCATCTTTGGGTAGAAAAAAGGAAAACCAAAGTTGGAAACAAAAAAAAAAACCTCTTTATCACTTTTCCACACAAGCTGAAGGTCACATGGCATTCAAACATTTAACACACTGTACATACTGTTCTGCACACTGTGTCAAGCTTCTAATGTTAAATATTTAGCACGTGTCAGCGCTGCTCAGATTGCGGCTCTACCTGTTTCAGCCTTGTCAGTGGCTTCATTGGTACTGCTAGCTGCTGGTTGGTCGTCTGTGCTCCCTGCTGCCATCTGCTCGCTGTCTCTCTTCCTGTCTGGCGGGCGAGCTGCAGCGTCCTACACAGAGAGAAAAGGATTATAAATATACTGTGTATAAACAGGCCTGGCTTGTTCATTTAAGACTAAACAGACAAAGCTCTGCATCCCAGTCTGTGATGAAATATGCAGCAAAGAGACACCGACGTAGAACAACATAGACAGAACAGAATATAATTGATTCTGGGTTGTTTTATCTAAAAGCTACAATTATTTTAGAAAAATACATTTGGATCTATGAACAAGGATGAGCTCCTTTTCAACTATGTTTCATATAATCAGAGTGGATCAAATCCTTTGACAACTTCATCAACCTGTAGACCAAAACCAATAAAGAATTAGTCCTGCTATCAAAGAGCAATTAACCTATTATACTTTCATGGTTAGCTCATCACAAATCGCACTTTAATTTGACGTATATAAAGATCTCGTTTTGTCCAACCGAGTGTCTCAAACGACAAGGCATTTAGTATAAAATGATGTGTAAAAAAAGCTGGAACCAATTAATTTTGGCCATTCCAAGTTAAGAAATTGCGTACATGTCTTTAAATTCTCTGTCCAACAACTCACTGACTAATCAAGTAATTGTTACAGCTCTACAATTAAGTATTTTGTGTTTAGCCAAAGCCTCCAAACTACGTTGTTGTCAAAAAAACCCAAAAAACAATTAGAAACAAATAGACAAACAAACAAAATCGCTTATCTCCTCTACACTGCATGTGTGTGTGTGTGTGCACCTGTGTGTAATGTGAGTGGAAAAAAGAATTTCCCAATTTGGGATTAAAATAGTATATAAAATTAAAAATTAAAAATGTAATTAAATTAAGAGTCGCCTATGGGTGCAGACATCACTAACAATTTGATGCTTGCTCCAGCTGCTCTCGTGCTGACCACATAAGCTGGACTTGAAACCTTTACAGTGATTACAGTCATTAATGGTGCTGTTGTAATTACTGTGGTAGAGGAGGAGGAGTAGGAGGAGGAGGAGGAGGCTGTGGTGGTGGTGGCAGCATTGTTGTAGTAGCGAGCATGCGGGTGGAACGGTCGACCAGCGGGGAAACCCATCATGGGGGTCTTTATGGCCATGCCCATGGGAACCGGCCCAAGAAGAGACGACCTGGAGGAGGCTGCAAAGAACTGACGGAACTGCTGTCCACCCATCCCGAAGCCCCGCATGTTGCCTGGATGAAAGCAAAGAATGATGGGTAAAGATACACACATAGGTATGGTGGGGGGAAAAAAAAGCCTTTATATTTTAGGCTGTTGTGTGTTTCCAGATGCGGCTGTAATTCAAACTGTACCCTGCATCTGCTGCATCAGGAGGGCCCCCTGCAGCATGGGATTGGGGGCGAGGAGCGTAGTCTGGGTCGCCTGGCACAGGTTGACCATCCTGGGAGGAGGGGCTGTCTGGGGGGGAACGGGAAGGGCTCTGGGCAACAAATACACAAGAGAAAATGGAGCATTATTTCAAAACAAATAGCCTCACTGAAATCTGTAGCTAAAAAACACAATGTTCCAGCTGAATGATTCATCTGTAGAGCAGCGCAAAAGAGTCTTCCTCCTTACAAACCTGGAAATGTATATACATTTTGAAATAAGCTGATACGCTGATCTGAAAAATAATGAGTGGGAAACAAAAACACTTAACATGGACAGCTACAACCACTCTCCCCAAACCATGCTGGATGTGTACATTTTCTTGATTATGACAATTATGTATGCAATGTTTGTACGTTCTGCTGCTATTGTGATCTGATTTAATGTTGTTGTCGTCTCGTTATGTCCTCGATGCCGCTATTTTGACCCTGTCTTGGCGAGGTTTGACTTTTGACTCCGAGTTTCTAGTCTAAAAGGATAAAGCATACTTTAAGAAATCAAGGTACAAGACCGTAAGCAGTGCTTAAAAATAGTTCTTGTTCAATCCAAATAGTTGCCCGATACAAATATAACCCAATACAATGAGATGCTAAATCAAATTATTAAGGACGAGGATTCTGGGTTTTTATGTGACATGACACAAACTGACTGTATGAATAACTAGAAGTTGTAAAATGATAATTAAACTGCGTTTGTGTTGGTAACCAGTGCCAGAGGGACAAAACAAAGGCAATGTGATCATTGTAATTTTTTGGTCTGGAGCCATTAATGTTGCAGCAAAGTGCTTAACACATAAACATAATCTGCATTTTATCAACACTACCTTTGGGCGGGCCAGATGACAGAACATGGCAACAGTCCAGCGTTTAACACACACATAAAACAGTTTTACAAGTGAAGAATCTGATCTACAAAGACAGCGTAGTTTTAATGGAGAAGCAGTTCCCATCATGTGATGCACCTGCAGTTACCTGTCTTTATAAATAGAAATGAGGGGGTATCAGCAACTGTCTGATAACGATATACGTGTACTTATACCAATTTATCTAACCAGCGTGACAATAAGGTGAATTTGTATTGTAATTTATGTTCAGTGAAATAAAAGTAATCAAACAAAAAGTAAATAATAACTTTATAAAAGCTTTTTATATCTTAATTTCTTCTTTAATAAATAAAAAAAAACCTCCCCATGACTTTAAAACAGTGAAATGTTGCCAGGCAGACAAAAAAAAATTATGTTTTTATAAAATGTAAACCAGTCATTCAAGTCATTATGTCTCAGGTCAAGTTACTTTATCTTCCAACGCCGAGTAGAGTCTCAAGTCATTTCATTTCTGTCAAGTCAAGTTACAAGTCATCAAAACACTGACTGAAGTCTTTCAATAAAGAATGCCAGTCAGATGTATTACTGGCCTCTGCAGGATCTAGGTCATAGATTTACTTCAATAAAATCAACAAACCACAGCCTGGGGTGGATGTCCATTCACCAAGCTGTACAACTAATCCATTTAAATAATAAAAAAAAAAATGACTGCACATCTATACATGTTAACCCATTTTAGAAAGGTAAAGTCTAGCATGTATTATTTCCAGTTCAACTACCGGCAGCCACACACATCTCAT